>CAAKHG010026578.1:3245-70531 GCA_901007715.1 Dactylopterus volitans | reverse complement strand
AAGTTGAGAAGTGGGCTGACTAATTCTTTTGTAGTTTGAGAAGGGTTTGTGTGTGTGTGTGTGTGTGTGTGTGAGAGAGAGAGAGAGAGAGAGAGAGAGAGAGAGAGAGAGAGAGAGAGAGAGAGAGAGAGAGAGAGAGAGAGCGTCTTTGTTCGGCACAGAAATGGATTCTAAAGTCCATCTGATACCAACATGAGGCTCCAGGAGTCTATTAAGACTGCTGGGTGGTGTTTCTGTGCCGAGCTGGTGCACAAATATCTGGCATACAGGTAACAGGGCGGACTCACCGGAAACACGGCGGACTCACCGGAAACACGGCGGACCTACCGGAAACACGGCGGACTCACCGGAAACACGGCGGACTCACCGGAAACACGGCGGACTCACCGGGAACACGGCGGACTCAGATGATCCGGTTCACTGACTCACTCCAGTCAGTGAATCTAATTAATAAGTTAAATATTGTAATAAACACATGTTATGTGGCCTAATATATTTTATGCACATGATGATGATGATGATTATTATTATTTTTTTGGGTGCATTTTTGTATTTATGTACATAGTTATATACTTTTTGCACATTTTGCATTTTTGTTCGGCTTGGTTGTTTTCGCTTATATAGCTTATTCAAATATGTAATTCTTAGTCTGTTTCTAATTTGCACACTTTGCATTTTTGTTACATTTATTGCTGTTTCTATATTTATATTTTATTCTTATATTTAAATATAAATGTAACTTTTACACATTTTGCATTTTTTGGTTCTATTTGGTTGTTGTCCTACATTTATCATATTGGTTAAAATATAATTGATTTGCACATTTTACATTGTTCCATTTGTTGTTATTTGTGAGAGTTGGGTTGAGTGGGGAGGCGTCTCAAGTGAACCGGATCACTTTGTTGAGTCACTCAGACAAATGAACCGAGGTTTAAGGAGTCAAAACTCTGAAGGAATTAAATAAAACTTTGAAATCATCATCGTCACCGCCTGGACTTTGATAACGATCATGAATGAGCCACATGGTAAAAATGAATGTGGCCGCTCAAACCTCTTGGCGCGCTCACATCACAATTATCATCCAATTTGATTTTTTTTTAACCAATATTTGATGAATTTCTAAAATAAAAAGTAAACTGGCATAAATGCTTGCAGATGATAGGATGTTTTTTTCCCCCAAATTTAAACATTCTTAACACCTAAATCTGTTTTTTTTTTTTTTTCCCAATGAAGGCCCATAATTGTGCGTGCTACTGTTTTCCATACGTACTGTTCATCACAACCACAGATAATTGAATGAATGACAATGAGCTCTGGTGCGTTAGCATAATTCTTCACAGTCAATTTGATAAGAAACCATAATTTATCAAATCAAACTGACGGCTTCATCGACTCATGTCACTGTTACGCTGAAAATAACGTCGAACGTGACCTCCGTGTTCTCGCGTAGGCGTCCTCACTGAGTGGAAAAGAAAAAAAAAATTGTGTTATCTAAAAAACAAAGATATTATTTTATATTGCTACTTTCACGTCACTAACTAAAAAATTCAAGAAAAAAAGAAAAAACATGAAAAATAATGATTAATAGAAAAACATGAAGTTTTACAGTAAATTAGGCAAATACACAATGTAACATCTTCCTGTTCCCTTTGTGACGGTGAAATCTTACGGTAACACATCCAAACAGTCACTGCGTGCAAGCGGAGAGCCCACGTGGGGAAAAGGGGGGTTTGGGGCTGAGGTAAACATTCAGCACAACAGAAGTCAAAGGTCAATTACAGGTTGACCAAACTCGAAATATGTTCAATGTAGAACGACCAAATAGACCCAAAAAAAGTTACGGAAAAGTCATGTAAGAGTAATTTATAAGAATAAAATACAAATATAAAAATAGCAAGAAAGCGTGCAAATTAGAAACAGACTAAGAATGAGCTAATTTTAATAGCTATACAAACAAAAACAACCAAACTGAACAAAATATATATATAAAAACCAAAATGCATTAAAAGAAATGCTGATAATCATCATCGTTATAGCGTTCACGTGAAAATATGTCAGCTTCATAACAGTTGCAAGTGTGCTTAAACACTTGTTCATTGCAATATTTAGCTTTTTACTTCTATGATTTGGTTCATTGACTTCACTCCAGCTGGTGAATCCGAGGCTGCCGTGTTTCCGGTGAGTCGCTAACTGGCCTTGTGTACTTAGCATTAGCCAACCAGAGGACTCGTAGTATCCGGGTTCATGGAGACCTCGGACTCGTGATTCCCGATTCAGTCCGAAGGTTCGAATCATCAACCCGGGTGATTCAGGAACCCACCGGCTCATGTTGTTATCTCAGGGGCCAACATGGGTTTACAACAAAAACCGCATTGTTTTTATTCATGAAATACTTACTCTTGATGAGTTACAATAAGATTTATGTTCATACATTCTTGGCAACATGAAAAGACCAAAAAACAAAAAAAAGTATCATCTGTGTCGCCGCAATCTGATAAGGCCTCGGCTCTCGTGCCAAACTGCTCAATTACGGTCCAAAATCTATGAAAAGCTCATCGAAGAAGCGGGTGGCCGCATCTGGATGACACGTTGAGCGGCAGCGGCGGAGGCCGGCGCGGTCACGCGCTCGCCTCGCGTGTCAGCGACGGAGCCGAGGAATCCTCAGTCAGACACGGAGCCGCTCTCCAGAGACTGGAAATGCAGCAGCTGCTTCACAAGTGACCGTGTCCATTGTAATGAGGGGATGTGTCACCGGGAGGGTCCGCGGGGCCCCTCATGTGGTTATAATAGATTCTGCTGTGCGAGGATTCTCACGGCTCCCAGGATGGATTCTGTGTGAGCGACACAACGGCATTGTATGTTTCTGCAAACCGCGGCTATGAATCATCTCAGCATGTCGGAGGCACAATGCTTCCGATGTTGATATGCAGCGATCAAGAATAAAACCATGACCACCGCGGGTCCACCATAGAGTATAATACAACAGCCCTGCAATCAGGTCTCCCTTCAGGAGGAGTTTTATGTTGGATTGTGATTGAATGTGTGTGAGAGAGGTGTTGACATGTTTGAATGATTGTTATTGGGACTGTAGTTTGTGACGCTGTTGGACTGTACTGGGTCACACTGAGAGGGGTCCCCAAAGTTTAGAAACCTTTCAGTATAACCCAGTACAGTTCAACAAGTATCACAAATTACTCCCAAATAACAGTCATCAAATAAAAATCATGAAACATGTCAATATCTTTCTCAAACTTTCAATAAAAATGCATGCATACGAGTGTTTTGACCAAAATATTAGGGACCCCTCCCAGTGTAACCCAGCACAGTCCAACAGCGTCACAAACTACAGTCCCAATAACAATCATTCAAACATGTCAACACCTCTCTCACACACATTCAATCACAATCCAACATAAAACTCCTCCTGAAGGGAGAACTGATTGCAGGGCTGTTGTATTATACTCTATGGTGGACACGCGCTGGTCGTAATCTTATGGCTGATTGCTGTATAAACATGTCAAGGAGGCAGAAGAGCCAAATACAGACCAGATGTTTCAGCGATGTTTGCTATTGGCATGTGTCACTATGGCCCACGACTGGTGGTAGGAAATGGTTCCCTGGTTCCGCCACGTTGGCATTGCAGAACGGCAGAGTACCAGCGTTTGTTCCAGGTGACCAGGCTGTTTTGGTTCGGCTTCTGATTCATTGATAACGGAAGTCGTACCAGCACTTTTAAATTGCTGTGAGTGAGGCCAGCTGAGCTGCGGCGCCGGTCGTGTTTCACGGCCTCCCATCACACACGTGTGCTTTCATGGTGACGACAGCATCAGAATCACTGCATCGCTTTTGGGACACTTTGAGTGGGACAGTGCGATCAGGTGCTAGCCCGCTAACCTAGCTAACATTTGTTCCATGAGCCACTTGACCACACTGTCTCCTGGTGAGTTGCCACATGCATTTGCAGTGTCCATTAAAGGAAAGGTGTTCCTAGAGATGAATTTGATGCTTGCATAAATGATAACTGAAGCTAATGAACTGGAACTGGATCCCTTACCTGCTAATGAAAATGGAAAATACATGTTTGTTTGTTTTTAGTCCTAAATAATTTAACCACACTGTGGATGACACATTTTCACACTGGAATGGGGCAATCTAAAGGGCAGCGAAAATAACCCTCTTGTCCGTGTTTTCAATGACCTCTACAGAAGTCACGCGGGAGACTCAGGCAGATAGATTTCATTTGCACACGCAGTCAAGGAATGAATTATTCTGCACGTAATAAATATAAGGCTATAGCATCTAACGGAAAATAGACCACTAGGAGCATGTCCGCCCTGGAATTTAAAGAAAGGCGGCATACAGAGGTCGACACTAATTTCCATCAATATCAGATGTGTCAGAGTAAATTACCAACATGAGCCGAGAGGGGAAAACAGCCACCTACGGACGAAGCGGCAAATGAACAATCCCCGCAGGGAAGGAAGGACTCAAGGACTCGGAATTCGCCTCGGCCCGAGCTACTTCATCGCCTCTCCCTCCTCTCCATGCCTTTTGCCTTGCCTCCTTTATCACTGTGGCAACCAGACATGAAGGCGCAAGGCAAAAGAGCTCGGTTGTCCGCGAGGCGGTGGCGGCGCTCTCGAGGGGCAGAACAATTTCAGGTCTCAGGGGGGTGGATCTGCCAAATGGCCACAGTTTTCCAGTGGAGATGAGGTCCCATCAGGATTCTCCTCACCGTCAGCGCATAAATAACCCCCTTTGGTGTAATCTGAACTCCAACACCGAGCCGAAGTTGCTCATAATTTACTCTCCCATATGGCCTCGCTTCAGCCATATGCTCTTACCTGAGCGGTTGCGTTCTAGCACCCTGCTCCCTTTGACGTGGCACAGGTCACCTTGAGTGCTGTTGCAGGTGGTGTTGAGATCGGCTTTGCAGTAGGTGGGCGACCCTCCCTGCACTGCCTGAGGAATGTGTTTCTTCCTCTTCTTGGGGAGCTTCTGCTTGGCCATGGCCAAGGAATAGTACATCCCAAAGTTATTGACGATAACAGGCACGGGCATGGCTATCGTGAGCACGCCGGCCAAAGCGCACAAGGCGCCAACCACCATGCCGGACCATGTCTTTGGATACATGTCGCCGTAGCCCAGCGTCGTCATGGTGACCACGGCCCACCAGAAGCCGATGGGGATGTTCTTGAACTTGGTGTGGGTGCTGGCAGTGGGGTCGTTGGGCTTGGCGCCGATGCGCTCAGCATAATAGATCATGGTGGCGAAAATTAACACTCCCAGCGCCAGGAAGATGATGAGCAGCAGGAATTCGTTGGTGCTGGCCCGCAGCGTGTGGCCTAGCACTCTAAGTCCCACAAAGTGACGTGTTAGTTTGAAGATACGCAGGATACGAACAAAACGCACCACCCTGAGGAACCCCAACACATCTTTGGCGGCCTTTGAGGAAAGGCCGCTCAGCCCTACTTCCAAGTAGAAAGGTAGGATAGCCACAAAGTCGATGATGTTGAGCACGCTCTTGACGAACTCCAGCTTGACCGGGCAGAAGGTCACGCGCACTAGGAACTCAATGGTGAACCAGAAGACGCAAACACCCTCCACGTAGGTGAGTGCGGGGTCAGTCTCGATCTCGTACTGCGGTCCCAAGTCCGGCAAGCTGCTGTTCCGCATCTGCTCCGTCTTGTTGATGATGGTGTAGAAAGCCTCATGGGTCTCCAAGCAAAAGGTGGTGATGGAGACCAGGATGAAGAACAATGACGCAAAGGCAATAAACTACAGGAGAAGAACACAGAACAGAGGACAACGTTAGCTCATCCACATGTGATATTTTGAGGTCACGTGACTCTCTGACGCCCGACTGGCTCGGCGTGGACGCAGCGCCGATGCAAACTCAATAACTTACTATTGAGAAAGAGAGCGAACTCTGACAACTTTAATTAACTTACATCAATTTAAATGGACTCCAGAGAGTGGAGCAATCTATTAGCAAGAGCAACAGATACACACACACACACACACACACACACACACACACACACACACACACACACACACACACACACACACACACGGGTAAACAATGCTAAGGTTAAGGATGGCCATTGGATGCAATAACATGTGTTTCATCTGACCTCCAGAATTGCCAGTTCAACACTGCCGGTGATCGCTGTGACCGGTGTAAAGAGGGTTACCATGGAAATGCTGCCAGCAGGACCTGCCATGCCTGTCCTTGCCCCTTTACATGGAGCAAGTCCGTTTGTGCAGACTTTGAGCTCAAACAAGATCATGTGATTTTTCTGATTCTGCAGTAACATGAAGATGATACTTTTCTGTCGTAGTTTCGCATTGGCCTGCCTGGACGCCGGCTCTGGAGTGGTTGAATGTCTGTGCAAACATGGTTATGCTGGCGCCAGATGTGATAGGTCTGTTTACTCCTCAGGAAATTACACTTAACCAAACTAATATAATTATAAGTGCAATAAATAAATAAATAAAATGAATCTAATCCCTTTTGCCTACTACTTGCAATAACTTATATTAAAATCAATATTTCCCCTCTTAATTTTTTTCTCCTTTCAAGATGTGAATTTGGTTACTACGGCAATCCAAACATTCATGGAGGCAGCTGCAGGCCTTGCAATTGCAACAATGGTAGCTTGAACACTTGTGATTCTCTGACTGGAGGTGAATATATACATTTTTACACAAATGCAGGTGAAGTTAAGGTTCAGCTGCAAAGTTCTAATAAAATGCATTTTTCATCATTTTTCTTAAGTCACTATTTCCTTTTCTTCAGAGTGCACCGTGACTGGCAGCAGCAGCAGCAGCTGTGATCATCAATTCCATGGTGAGTCTCCATCATCAAAGCTGCAGTTGATACTCTGAACTAGCTTGCATTTGATCCCTGTAATCACTGACAGACTGTGACTGCTGCAACGACGCTGTGCTGGTCAGCTTGGAGAAGGTGGATGACAGGACGACTCGACTGAAGCAGCAGTGGCAGAACATCAGTCACGTCCCTGGTTCACTTTTAAGGATGAGCCACTTGGAGGCCAACGTCTCAGAAACCAAGGTTCCACTCAAGCAGGAGTCAGCGCAAAAAAAATGGCAGAGCCACGTCTGCCTGGGATGATCACAGTCGCCGGTCTGTCTGTTGCAGTTTCTGGCTGGGAGGCAGAGAAAAGCTGAGGGACACCTGGATCCAGAGGTTGAACAGCTGGAATTGGATGCGAACGTCGTCAAAGTCGACTTGAGCCAGCTGACTGATGAGGTACACAGAGTTAATGAATTTTTAATTTTCATGAATAATTTTGTGAGTCTGAATTATTGTTTGCAGGTGGTCATATGATGAACATGTCAGTAAGCAGCAAACCATCATACTCATTTTCCATTTTGAGTTGGCTGCTTTGTGAGTTTTATTCACAGAAACATTTTTTTTAAATCAACTTTCCAGACATTTAAAATGTTTTCATATCTGGAGAAGTCCTCAAAGAGGGTGAATTCCTCTGAGCTGGAAGCAGAGTATCTTCTCTTGGAAGCTGAAGCTCTCCTCACAGTGATACGAGGTACATCAGCTGGACATGAGAACATCTACATGCAGCATATTTACAGATGCTGCCAAGTGCCTTTCCTCAAAATTTCAGTGTCAACTTTCATTTTCACATATATTCATATAATCAGGTAACTAGTCAGTCGTTTTTTGCTGTCCTTGACTTTCTGGGACACATTTAAGATTATTGTTGTTTTTATCAGGTTTTATGAATCATCTCTCTGAGGAGAAAGACAAACACTCCATCAGTCTCTCTGCAAAAGACAAAGTCAAGATGATGGAGGAGGCTCGGCGCCTCCTGGAGGAGGTGAGACAGAGAGGCTGCACCGCCCAGAGAAGGCGAGCCGCCAGACAGCAACAGGAGGCGCACAAATGTAAGAAACTGTAACATCATTATCATGACTCTTTAAATGAATAGTCCCACATTTTGAATGCACCTTTTTGATGATTGATATGACTTGTGTCTCATTACTCGATCGTTAAAGCTAGCAGACACTTAGCATAAAAACTGGAAACTTACTGCATTAGCGTTTCCTGGTGGATAAATTGAGATACGTATTGTAATTAGATCCCAGTATTCCAGCAGTGGACCTTTGCAAGTCAACGATTCGGAGAAATCGTGCCTTAAACCTGCATTTTGTCTGATGGCCAGCAGAGGCGGACACCTGTTATTGCAAAAAGAGGTCAGATTGTGGATCAGAAGTCTAAGAGACAATAAAATTTCTTCCTACTTGATTTATTTCCTCAGTTCGCGCTTTCCGAATGACTTTGTGCTCTTAGTGACTACTTTCAGGTCTTCTTCAATAGAGCATGACGTTCATTTTTTAGGTTTGATTGAGATTAAAATGTTTTTTGTACAATCTATGATGAACTTGCAGGTATAACCTCCATCATATCAGTGACAGAAGACACCACACACATCAATGTAATGTATATTTTGTATAAAAATTTGCATGATGATGACTGTGTGGGGCGACACGGTGGTGCGGTGGTTAGCACCGTTGCCTCATAGCAAGAAGGTCGCAGGTTCGACTCCCGGCCTGGGGTCTTTCTATGTGGAGTTGGCATGCTCTCCCCGTGTCTGCGTGGGTTCTCTCCGGGTACTCCGGCTTCCTCCCACCTCCAAAAGCATGCTGAGGTTAACTGGCTACTCTAAATTGCCCGTAGGTGTGCGTGAGAGTGTGAGTGGTTGTATGTCTTTCATGTGGCCCTGCGATGAGCTGGCGTCTCGTCCAGGGTGTACCCTGCCGCTCGCCCATTCGACAGCTGGGATCGGCTCCAGCACGACCGCGACCCGGAATAGCCGGAATAAGCGGAAGACAGTGAATGAATGAATGAATGACTGTGTGATTTTGCATGTTCTCCCCAGTACTGAACTCAATAAACGTGACAGTCAACATGCCAATGCTGAGTCAGACTGCAGCTGCTCTCATGGCCTCAGACTCTTCTCTGAGGCAACTGGCAAATCTGCTGTCAGATGCAAAGGACGCAGTCGACGCGACGCACGACCTTAACCTCAGGAGTGGTTCCACCATGGAACATCTGCAGGTGGTCAAACACAGCTCTCATTGGTGCTGTCATACAAACAGGATACATTGAACTGTCTCACACATGGTTTCATCTCTTTTGTTCACCATCTGTCAGCGTCTTCAAACTCTGCTGGAGACAGAACAGAGAACCCTCCATCCTGAGAAATCAGCAGATCTGCTAAAGAATGTTAAAGACACCTTTTTAATGCTTGAAAACATTGAACGGGTAAGTGGGCGTCTTTGACCGAGGTGATTCTATGAAAAGGTTTTGTATGAATTGAGTTTGTTGTGTATGCGTTGCAGGAGTTTGCGAATCATGCGGCTCAGATAGACGGCGCTAAGCTGAAGCTCTTTAAGAACTTAAACAACATCCATGTTATGACGGTGGAGAACGTTGTCAGAAAAGCTGAGGAACATTCAGAGGAGCTCAACAGACTGGCAGCAGAAATGCAACAGTGCGTGAGAAGTTCATTCCCCGATTTCTTTAGTGTTTTCATTTTGTGCTCTTGAAATTTTATTTTTCACTTTACAAAATTTATCGAGCATACATAGGTACTAGACATGTTTCAGATCACAATGGTGTGGATTACATAGGATTCACAAAAACAAACTTGATAAACAACGATAGATGTGGAAATGAATACCCCCTGCCATATGTTATTACAGAGTTCTTCACAATGGCATTGATAGCAGAGATGTTCTGGAGGCTTATAACAGCATGGTAAATGTTATCAAAGATGCAGAAATGGCAGCAAATGAGTCCAGCATGGCTGCTGGTCAAACCCTGAAGGTAAGTCAGATGATGGTTTTATTGCTCGATCAACTGGAATGATGGTGCTTATTAGAAAAATGACTTACTATAAATTAGGATGAGGGAGAGGGAGGTCTGGTCAACAGGGCAAAGGAACTCAAAGATGATTCGGCTCATCTGTGGACAGAAGCCAATGCGATTCACAATGATCTTATAAGTATGTAAAAAAAAAAAAACACCCATAAATTTTGATTATTTGATAGTTTTAATACAGCATGTGAGGTCGGAATGGTTATTTTCTATATGAACAGTGCTTTCACATAACGCCCAAAAAGGCGGCATGAGTAAGCAAATGGACAAAGGGGGATCTCTCCACACGGACGTCTCAAAAGTCAGCGACGACCTCAGGAAGATCGAAAGAGGTTGGTGGTTCATTTGACATCTGCTGCAGAGGAGATGACAGATTAAGCAACAATCCTGCACCGTGATAGATAACCCCGTCCTTTTGGTTTCAGATGACACCGGCGTCCTGGTGGAGTCTGTGAAAGTAGCTGCCTTTACCTCCAACTACACTGTCAGTAACGTCCCCGAGAGGCTGCGGAATATCCGTCAGGGCCTGGAAAGAATAAGTTTAACCAACATCAGTGTGAATGTAGAGGACACATTTAAAGATGCAGACCAGGCGGGTAAGTGTTCGACGACAAAAATGACTCTTAAAGAATACTTTTAGAGTTTGACGCGTTTGTTCCCGGCGTGTCAGTGAAGCGCTTGAACGCAGCCCTCCCTCTGTTGAGAGGCAACCTCACACGAGTCACAGCGCTCAGCAGGAGGCCGCAACCCAGCGTCAACATGGCAGACGGCATCGGGAGAATCAAGGATGTCATTGAGGAGACAAGAAACTTTGTCAAAAGGGTAACGTATTCTCAGATGAGTTGTTCCCTGTTTGACAGCCTTGATTTAAAGCAGCTGTAGCCAGTATTTTCATAACTACAGTGGCGACTCGCATGTAAAACGTGGTGGCTGATTCCCTTTAGATCGATGGAGCATTTTATCCTCTTCTAACCCTGTTTTGGTTATTCATCGTGCAGCTTTACTGTTTTGGTCAGTTGCACTCACTAATAACGGCAAGGTTTGTTTGAGTGTCCTCGAGCACGACGCTGAGATAATGACTTCTGATTGTTTATAGCAAACAAAAGAATCTTGTGCTCCTAATAAAGGAGCTGCACTCAGTGCAGCGAGCTCATGGCAAGCCTATATTTTGAGACCAGGGAGCAGTGATCGCTAGCATGTCTCTGGGGTCATCAGGTGGGAACCTCCCTTCATCAGCGTTTTGTCTAGTTGGTCCCACGACACCGTCAAGAGGCTAGACAGTTATCTCTGGCATCCCAGGGTCACCCCCTTAATGCCAGGTATCACTGCTCCTCACCGCTGCACAACAAACCCCTAGTACATGCTACTACTGCTAGCACAGCGACAACAGCATGTCACCTTCAACAAACCCAGGCTCCGTAATGCAAGCTCCAGGTAGTAACAGTGCCGCTACTAGTGCTACACAGCCCCCTACCATCTTACAATTCCCTACCAATTTGGCAGTGTAACTGGAGGGAAAACCCAATAACTCGCAAACAAACAATCCAACTCACCTCAAGGTGGCCATTTGCGAGGCGTTAATGAAGCAATAGTAAAGCAATATGCTAAATCACTTTTAACAAGTTAATGAAAGTGCTCTATAAATGCAGCCCGTGACAGAGTTAGGAGCTAGCTGGTAACAGTTAGCAACAGTTAGCAACTAGCTGGTAACAGTTGGTGTAGACCAAAAACAGAGTGAGTAGGGGGGTGTCTTAACCTCTGCCTGGTAACCATGAAAACACAGTGAATGCTGACGTTGTGCCACGTATGCTTGAAGTGTGAATAACACAATTGCAGACAGGTTCATTGCATCCACTTAAAGCCCCAGTAAGTACATTTGAACAAGATCAGCTTCTGCAGATGTCAGATCCCTTCTTTTCTCTCTTCCACCATCAACAGCTTGACAAAGCGGTGTACGATCAAAATGATTTTTTAGCCCTTGTTTCCAAGTAAAATTGTTGCTAAGGAAGGCTTTGAAAGATGATAATGTGTTTACAACTTTCTCTGCTGCCACCAAGTGGTGAAAATGGTCACTGCAGGTCTAACTAACCCGTTTTTCCCTGGCCGGTCACCTTACAGCTCTCCCTCGCCACCACTTTCAATGGAAAGGGTCATATCGAGCTTCACCCGCCGAGGAACCTCGAAGACATGAAAGCCTTCACAGCTGTGGATCTGCTCCTCAATCTTCATCAACAAAACCCCTCTAAGGCTGATGCCAGACGCCAGCGACGCCAGCGCAAACGCAGAGATACCAGCCTCTTTGTTCTCTACCTGGGCAACAAGGATGTGAGCGGCAGCTGACGTGCAAACATCTCGAGCTATGTCAGCAGGTAGAGGCTTTAATGTATTTTTCCCCCCATCATGCTCCTCTCTCGTGTTCAGGCTTCTGGAGATTACATCGGGATGGCTGTCAGAAGAAATGTGCTGATTTGTGTCTACAAGTTGGGTGGGGTCGTCCACGAGGTGGAGACCAGCCGAATAGCCACAACCACCGATGTGAAGTCCTCAAACTTTGACAGGGTCATTTTCCACAGGTACACGCTCTTGCACTTTATGTCCATGATTAGTGAGTTTTCCACCTGAAAGTTCTCTGCTCCATGAAGTGTTAATCATCTGGGTGTCAACTCCTGCAGAGTTTACCAAGATGCTGAAGTGAACATCACACAGAACTTCACATCACACAAGCCTGTCAGTCGTCCTCCCAAACGTAACCTTCCCGACTCGGTGGGTGGCGTCCTCCGCCTGGATCCACGCAGCATCGTTTTCTTCGTGGGCGGCTACCCGGAGGACTTTAACGTAACTAGTGACTGCATATTCTTCCTTGATACCAGCATGTTTAAGATTTCAACACGAGCAGAGAAGGAATAGACAGTTTAAGAGTTTAATAGTGCCAGTAGACACTTAGTTAATAAGCCTCCCTTAAGATCAGTATATATTTATACATACGGAGGACGACTTAAACTGAAAACAAAATAAATAGAAATTTGAGCCAAATATTGTAAATAATCAAGATAAAATTTTAGACTTTGACTTGCTAAGTAAAGCAAGCCAAAATTGTATGAATTTTGTTGTTGTTTTTTACAATCTTATGAGGCAGTGAGTCAGAATATTGACTCATAATCAACTCATCCTTTTTTTCTGATATTTTGGCTCACTAAAATGATTTTTTATCATTTTAACCCATTGTCTGATTATATCTATCCAGTCATTTTCACCTTCTGTCTCATAACTTTGACATAGTGGGTCATAATAATTATTTGCAATCTCATAAATACAACTTAATATTTATTATATTTGGTTATTTAGTCAAAATCCTTGCTTATCTATAATGTTCTTTATCTGCAATATCTAGAATGATGGGAAATACTTGTCTAGAGGATGTTTTATACTAGTGGGCACTGGACAGAATGTACCAGATATACAGGAAGTCAATCTCTATTATTGTTTGGTTTCTTCCAGCCTCCAGTGGAGCTGCGCTACCCCAAGTTCAGGGGCGCCATCAAGCTCTCCTACATCAACGACAACCCTGTCTGCTTGTTCAACTTCAAGCGCGCAGCCCACATGACTGCACGGCAGCCCCCTGTGGCGTAAGCGATCAGACGTTTATGGGTGTCTGTTTGTTATAAACCTACCAAATGATGATGAAAATATTGTTCATTTGTGTAGGGTTCCCCGGTCAGGGATGTCTGATTACTACGAGGGGACTGGTTACCGGATGGCGTTCGTAAAGGGGCCAGACAAGGAAAAGGGGCGACTGTTCAGATTCCACACCAACAGCAGGGAGACAAACGCCTTGTTGTTCTACATTGGGGACAAAGTATGACGTTTCTTACTTGAAAAGACTTGCAGAAGCGCCAGTAAAACACAACAACAGCTGATTTTCTTACCAATAGAGAGTAAAATACCACCAGCAAAGCCAAGAGCGAGGAAGGCTGTAGTGGCTGCCCGCGTCTTATGTCCGGAACGTGACTAACGTTGTGTTTTATGTTGCGAAAGGAGTCTTTTTTCTGCGTGCTGGTGGAGCGAGGGTTCCTGCTGCTGCGAGGACGGCAATCGGGCCGAGAGCTCGGAGCTCGGAGTGCTGACAGAGTGTCTCTACTCGTAAGACAAAATTATTATTTTTGCCTCCATGCACCTGACACGGCTCGAGCTCCGAGGAGTCACTTCAGGGCTTCAGAGTCCATTTCTAAACTGTCAACTTCACGTCTCAGGACGAGAATTTCACAGTCGCCATCGCGGACAGGTTCGTCGTGCGCCTCGGGCAACAGCAGATCTCCACCAGTCACGTTCGCACGAATTACACAAGTTACTACATCGGGGGTCTGCCGGCGGAGCTCAGACGGAGGTAAAGGCCGCCCACGCACGCAGCACCCCGCAAGCTTGACCCCCCCCCACGCCGGCTTCCGCTGAGTGTCTACCTCCTTTGAATCTCAGGGACAACATCGGCGCCCCTCCGCTGAGAGGCTGCGTGGATCAGCTGACGGCCGATGACGCCGAGGCCGCCGAGTACGCCGCCGCCGTCGGCGTCAGCGACGGCTGCCCGGCGCCGCCGCTGCTGGTGAGCGAGGCGCTCTCGTTTTCGCGCGCTTGACCGCGAGCGATCCATCCAATGTGACCGAGGGGTCAGCAGCCGGACGCGGGCATCTGTGTGTGTCCCGTCTCTTGCAGGGCGTCCGCGCGGCCGCGTTACGCTCGGCTCTGACTGTTGACTCCCAGCGCGTCTCTCTGGGCTTCAGGAGCGCGGGGAGGCACGGCGCCATCCTCGGGAGCGGCTCTCAGGTGGACTTCAGCGGGGAATCGGATCAGGTCATTATAACACAAACAAAACTTAGGATGGTTCCAATGGGGTTTTCTGCTCGTGCACAGGGCCCCGCCGCTGCCCGCGCTCTCCAGCTGTCCCTGACTGACGGCTATGTGGTGTTCAGCGGGGGCAATAAGACCTTAAGGTCAGATAAGAGGTACAGCGATGGACGTTGGCACTACCTGTCTGCAGCGAGGAGATCGACAGGGTAAGATGCGTCCGACCCGCACCTTTATTTTGATGGCAACGTGCTGCTGATAGCTGCTGTGGCGCTTCCCGAATTCGTTAAGGTGGGAGCTCAGCATTGATGGTGCCAATGCGACTCAGGGACCATCACCCGCAAGCGAGTCACCAGCCGGTCACAGTTTGCAAGAGGGAAAATCCAAAGTTTGCATCGCTAACTTATATACCAGGTTTGGAAATACAATTGCACGTAACTGTTATGTTGATGATATGTGTCCTTTTTGCTATGTAAAGCTTCTGTTTCTGTTCAAAAATATATATAATTTCATACAGATCTGAACCGAGCTTCATACCTGCTGATCTAAGCTCATTTCCCCAAATGGGGGATGAAGTCCCCGATCCGTGCAGCTTCAGCCACCCTCCACAAACGGGGCTCTTACCAGAACCTGTGCTGAAAAGGCCCCGGAAACTCACACCTGTGAGCGCAAATCATTACTTCGACAGCATCACAAACACCTATCCGTCTAATCGTTGTATAATTAGACAGTGACACAGCTCATTTTTTTGTGCTGCGTCAGATTCGTGAAGCAGCAGAGAGTTGGTGTGGGAGCCAGCAAGCTCATCGCGGAGGATACCAGCTCTCCGAGGCGCACAGCTGGCTCAGACACGACCTGCCACAACAGGAGCTTAATTACAGGTGATGTGCATATGCAAGGACTGGAATAAACAGCAATCCTGTTTCCTGAGGAAATACATTTTCAGGGCTTCTGCAAGTTTAAGCCATTTACACTTATGACTTTCAAGACCTTTAAGAGCGTTATAAATGCAATTTTTGACCTATCAAATGTTCATACTGGCAAAGAAGTACAGTGGATATGAATGAAAATCCCAAAAGTACTTGGAAACAAAACAATAATGGGTGACAGCAGACATCAGTAGTGATGGTTTTCTTATTTCTAATGCAACCCTAACGTCTTTAAACCCGCATTTTTGATGCAGCTTTATAAAGTGACATTGACTTTAGAATTCAGTGAATTTATCGCACCTGTAAGAATCATATTTAAGACATTTTCAGGCTTTGTAGCGGGTGTTATAACTAAACTGAACCCTCTCACCAATAGTCAGAGGCGTGATGTGGCCATAGACTGTATTAGAGAACTTCAAGGTCTAAAAGGTGAAGCCAATAGAGCAGTAATAACTCCAGATATAGAAGTGGCTTAAAACTGCATTCTTTAAAAAAGGCTGTCAGAGGCTGACACCCGTCGTAGCAAAAAGAAATCAGATTGAAGTCTATGAGAAAATAGCCTGATATCTCCCACTTGATTTACCACCTGAGTGGATATTATCCTAATTAGTTTATGGTCTCAATCACTGGTATAAAGTCTTGATCAATTTATTTGTGAATTCAGTTCCACCATGGTGGGCTGGGGTAGAGCTGCCTCTCCCCTCTTGTCCAAATATAGTCACCCCTGCTGCAAAACAACAGCATAGCAAAGGCCCAAAACCCAAAGTTTACACTGCAAAATGGATGAGGTCGTTCTAATTTCGTCAAGTTCTTTAACGCAGTTTCTGGTATTTTTACACCGTATCTGCTCAGGCTTACCTTCACTGGCTGGTGCAGCTGGCTTGATAGGCAGTTTCCGTTATCACTCTCCCATTAGACATTTTTCATACATCAGTCACACTCTTTCCATTGGGTTGAAATTTCATGGATGGTGCATCCAGTATCATTTGATGGAGACTGTGATCTCTGGTTTTGGTCCAGGACTCCGAGGAGGTTCAGCAGCGTTTCCCGGTTCCTCACATACATACTTACACACTGATTTGCTAACATGCGTTTCTGCCATCTGTGAGAGCGAAGTAAGTGAGTAAGTAAGGCCCGTTGCCTGTCTCTGCTGTGTTTCAGGCCTCACTTCTCTCTCGATGTCAGGACCAGGTCGCCTCGAGGGCTGCTGCTCCACGTCGCGGGCGGAGGAGTCATCCCCCTGCTGGCTGTATACGTGGCCAACGGCAAGATCAAGATGTCCCTCGGACAAAACCGAATCATCTACCACAAACAGAAGAGCAACGACGGGAACTGGCACAGAGTAACTGACCGTTGTTCAGCTGCCGGCAATGTCATTCACTGCGGCACATTTGTGTTAGTGATACGTACGTATGTAGGTGTACAGGATGGATACATACAGAGCATTATGCAAACAAACAAACAAAAAAACATGGTAAACCCAGATGTTGTCGGGAATAAAAACTCTTAGATTTGAAAACGTGTGACAACCAGTTAGGCAAGTATGCTCAGTGTTTCCAAATCCTGGTCCTCAAGGCCCAGGATCAGGGTGAGGGGCCCTCCGAGGACCAGGCTTGGGAAAAACTGAGCGTACTGGCCACAGTCTTTTTCACACATTTTCAAATCTCTGAGGTTTTATTAGAAAACACAACTTCCCTAGACCAAATAAAAAGCAGAATAGCACATTAATCCTAACTATTTTAGTCCTGAATTTTGCTAAACTCCCATGCATACCTGGAAAATGATGCATTTTCCAGGTATGCATGTGAGGGTTGTGAAAATACCGCTGTGCTGCAACTGATGGTAACGAATTAGCTTGACATACTAAGATTTGCACTTTCCTTGTAAGGCACACAATCTAAAGAGTGTTGTTGATCGATTAGGAAAAATTAACCAATTTAAGAATTTGCTGTGATTATTCGCCTAGTCTATTATCTTCTACCGTGTTTATTGGGTGGCAGTTTTTAGCCGTCCAGTCAGCCAAAGCGTTGCTGATCTTCTCACTTACAGGTTTGGTTATTGGCCCACGAGCACCGCAGTCTTGTAGTAGCCTGTCGTGACCCCGTAGCCAAAGTTTCAGTCGGGTGTTTTGCTATGAGGTGATTGGTCAGTGACAAATTACTTCTTCTGTGGTGGTTAAAGTCAGCTTTGCAGGCTGTGCAGGTTAATTTAGTGTTCTCCAAAGATCCATCGGGCAACTTTTTAAACTCCAACCTCATCCTTCATCTTCTAACGATTTTCTTTGGCAGCCGCGTAAACTGCATGAATGTTTTTTCCACGTGTGAAAGATGTTAACGCGCCAGCACCAACTCTAAATTTGAAGCACTGAGTCCTATTGTTGCAGCCTCAGGCACAACTTGAGAAACCTGCTTCGCTTAGTTACAGTCGCTGTGCCGTGATCTGGGCGGGGCTCCGTGAACTCCAACCATAATCGTTGTTTCAGTGTCCTGCCGGTCACTGTGCTAATGACCTTAGACCTGTTTGGCTGGAGATGAATGACATGCGCTGCCTTGCAGGTTGAGTTGAGCGTGGAGCGGAGCACCTTCCATCTGCTGGTTGACGGATTCCGTGTGACCGACGGTCGCCTACCCAACGACGAGGGGTCATCTTTAGACTTCCGCAGCCACGTGTATCTGGGAGCTGATCCGCTAAGCAAAACCACTAAAGTCTGTGTCAAGCCTCACGAGTGCTACTTTAACATCCATGTGCCCTATTTCTGCACATGTGCCACAGCGTATTGATCATGTTCTCGCTTCTCCTCGTCCTCACGCAGGGACACGACGTTCCCATCAGCAGTATCTCTGGCTGTGTTCGGAATTTCAAAATGAATGATGTGGCCGTCGGGAAGCCCGAGGCCAGCCATAAAGTCTTACCCTGCTTCGATGGGTTCACAGAGAAGGGGATGTATTTTGGTGGCGGTCACATCATCTTAGGTTGGTTGTTGTACTTCATATTTGCTAAATTTTTAATCATGTTCACGTTACAACAGACACTGGGCTTATATTTAATGACCGTTTTTGTTCCAGAAAATGACTTTACCATTGGCTCACACTTTGAGTTGGCCTTTGAGCTTCGGCCGCAACACTTGTCAGGTCTTCTCTTTCACGGGCGAGGTCAGGAAACCAGCTTTGATATGTTCTTAACGAAAAACAAGGTAACGTTTTGATCTGATACTCTGGACATCGCAGAAAAGGAAGAAAAAAAAGCAGCTCCAAATGACGTGTTTTAGTAACTGCGATCTTTCACTAGGTCGGCGTTGTGGTGGATGATGGCGGCGGAGCTGTCAGTGTCTCAGTGAGGCCTCAGAGCCTCTGTGATGGGAAATTTCACGTGGTTACAGGTAAGAATGCTGCCACTTATGGTCATCAGTGAAGAGACATGAACTTTAGTTCCTAGTTGTATTGTACTTTGTCCCTCAGTGTCTAAGCGACAAGAAGTTCTTACACTAAAAGTGGACTCCATGTCGGACCAGAGGATGGGCAACACCTCGACCCCCCCACCATCTACAACACTGGATGAACTTTACATTGGAGGTTAAGCTTTTGAACAATGTTAAAAAAAAAAAAAAAAAAATCAGCCTCTGTGAAACACTAACCTGAGGTTTAATCCTTTGCTCTTCTTTTCCATGTTCAGGTTCGACAAAGCAAAATGGACTTCCCGTGTCCTCGCCCTTTCTAGGCTGCTTGCGAAATGTGAAAGTTAACGGAAAGATCGTTCAGTCTGGCGCAGAGTCCAGGGTGGTCGGCCATGTTATCAGCAGCTGCCCTGCAGACTGAAGGTGATCACTTTCATTTAGCCAAGACTCTTGACATAATGCCATCCAGGAACCCGTGTGATGTAAAGGTGCAGTCATAAATGAGCGATTTCAATTGATAAGTAAAATCGAAAGATGTTAGAAATACTTCAACTAAAGCGGAATTTTGAGAAAATAATGGAAACACCTGGCTTCAAACAGTAAATGAAATGAGAAATAACAGCGAAGCTTTTCGACTGATGCTCTGTGACAGAAATGCGCATAGTTCCACTATCTCACACTAGATGTCACCATAAACATGTCATCTGATGCTGAGTTTTAACTTGGAAAGTATCTGATGAATCTTACTTCTTGTATTTAGTGGTGTTGCGCTGCGCATCAACTCATAGTTTCTTTTCGTAGCCCTCTATTAAGAGTCCTTTCCGTGCAGTTATTGAGCCAAGGGTTTGATGATTTATCCAAATTCATCACCTCGGTTTATGATATTAGGTTGCCACACTTTGAACAATTACAGTTTGCTTTCCCACTGGCTTTTTACATCCCAGAATGCCTGCGTCCTTATTTAAACACATTATCAGAGATGGTTCCTGTCCTTTCAGGTAGTTTTTAATCATTCTTATGTATGCTGAAGTGTTCATTTCCCTCATAAGTTTGGTTTTAATTCGATAATCGATGATAGCTATAAAAAGCGCGTAGCATGATTGAGAGCAACTCTGACTGAGGCGTGAAACACAAAGGCGTGTACATTAGTCGTTAAGTGGTAAACCAATCGGCCACGACTGAGGTGGGCTGAATCTCCATATAGAGGCTCAATTTCTTCATCACCGCTCCGCAGACTGCAGCTTCCAACCGTCACTAGATGGCGGCGTCAGTGGCCGCGACATTCAGGCTCTCTTTTTGTACAGCGGGATAAAGTGGAGGCACATTACTCACAGGTCAACACAGTCCATGTTTTAAATTCAGCTGCTCAATTATGTAAAATCAGATAACAGTTCTTAAATCATAAGCATTTGGCCATCAGATTCTGCTCATTATAAACTCTGGTAACAGCCATTTGTCTTTGTTAACCTCTACACTAACAGCTTGGTGGCATTTTATTAAACCTTCTCCTCTTCACCACATATCTGCAAAACTACTTGACTTGACTATTTGCTACTTTAAGTCCCTCAAAACATACTTGATTTGTATGCAGTGTGAATCTCATATGGAGGAAGGATTTTTTTTTTAACCGTTTATTTGTAAACGCACAGGAAGGCAGTATAGTTTAATTTAACTGACCACAGACCACTGGCTCTCACGTGAGGGTTAATCTCTTATATGGTGGATTTGGAGAATGGAGCTTTTGTTCACGCTCGGTCGCCGCGTTGCATGAGAACCATGAGAATTGTTTCTGTCAGTTGTGCTACTGAGCTCAACTACAAAGTTCATATCTTGCAAGTGGGAGTAAAAACATGTCGGAGAAACTGTTAGATCATGTTACACTTTATTTTCAGATTCCTCTGAAATAAGTCTGGCAGGCCTACGTCACATAAATGGTCAAAACATACTTGACTAAACGGAAGTGTTTCATTTCAGATAAAATGCTTTCATTACTTCATATGGAGGCAAAACAGTCAGCGGTTTCTGCATCGCGTCACCTCCCAACAAAAATGTGGCGGACAGGTTGCACAATACACACAGTTTAAGATTCCAGAAAAGGTATAATCAAACCTGTTTTATAAGGTCTTGCCTGGGTGACATTCAGAGCACAGTGGAATGATGGAAAATCAAAACTAATAGCAGTCAACTCTTCATTTTTTTTTGGAGTGTAGCATTAATACAGAAAACATATTGTATATTTTCATGCTGACTGCAAGTGTTGTCATGAATTTAGCTTGTTGCAGGCGTCCAGAGGAAATTCAAATGACATGAGGTCGCTGTCGGTTCAGTGTGTGTAAAGCATGGACACAGATACACATGTAGAGTCGTAACACTATTATGAACATTTAAAAGAAGACAAAGACATTGAAGCTTCATGAACACACCTCTCCAATGTGCTAAAAAGTTCAAAAAGAACATAAAAATTCTTCTCTCAGTGACAATAAAAATGCTACATCTCAAAGCAACTTCACATTTCCGAACTTTTAAATATTCATTATTGACATCTTTATGCACAGTTTTACCCCCATAAAATGGATCAAGGCCTCACAGTTTAAGCGCACTGTTTGCGTATTGCTTGTTATTTCAGTGACAGACAAAACACAGCTTGTCTGGGAGGAAACGGTGCAGGGCTCTTTTCTTTGCGCAGGAAATGTCCATCAGTAAATGTCTGGGAGCTGGTTGTATTTCCTGTCCCAGTATCCACCAGAAAAGAGCCAATCCTGGGAGCTGGTGTGAGGGTTCGGCCCCTGCTGAAACCACCTGAAAACACACGTTCAAGTCAGACAGAACGGCACAGACTCAGACAAAATCAGGAAAAAGTGAGGCAGGAAGTTCCGACATGCTTCGTCGCAACGCTATTCTTCTCTCGGTCAAACTACAATTAAATTTGCACTGCTCTATCTTTACGAATACAAGCAGGGAGGGAGATTATTTGAAGAGGTGGTGAGTCATTTGGTGAGCTGCTGGGGGGGAGCTTCCATGCTGATGAAAGGGAGAGCAGATCAACGGCATATCTCGTTGTCTCCGAAGTTAACAGTGGGGCGGCAGTTTAAAGTTCAGATTTCGCCAAAGAGGGAGAGACCACACGGTGACACGATCAAATCACACATTTCAAGCACATCAGTCCAACAGTGAGCAGCTCTGACCTTGGGCCAAGGGCAGGAATCCTTATCATCAAAGCCAGCGATGCAACACAGACACAGGACACGCACAGAGAAAACGGAGATGGATCATTTCAACCCGGCAGTATGAAACAGTATAGAAAGAGATAATAGAATTTCAACTGTGATGGAAGATAGACCGCACAACAATGGAGAATGAATGGAAGAGAAATGTACAGTTCAGCTACCACCAGCTAACATGTTTATAACAATCTGCCTGTTTCTTGGCCAACGTAGAATGTTACTGTTAACCAAGAGTAAAGTCATTTTTACACTTTGATATCTGTACAGAAACAAGATGTAAGAGCATTAGCTACGTTAGTTATATATGGCTAGCTGCTGCTAGAACCAAGACTAAACACGGCTAATTTACACTTGCATAACTAAATAATGATTACTGCCATTTTGTGCACAACAATGTTACTTCTCTTAACATGGCCAGTCCAGATTAGTCGCCTGGAATATATATATGTAAAGCATCAACACCTTCACAGCTCCTCAAAAGTCGAGACAAAAAAAAAAAAAATTCAAATAAAATTATGATACCCCTCTAGCGGCTGGCTGGAGCATAGGTCATAAATCTCGCCCCCTCCATGTTAGTGGATGGAACTTGGGTCAAAGGGAAAAACATTTCCCCCAAAGTCTGTTTCTATCATTTTAAGATCAGATCAGATAGATGAAAGCGTTCAATATTTGGGCTTCATTTTTGTGCAGCAGGAGGAAATGGAAGTGCATTGTCCCAATTATTATAATACACAACATAGAGCCTGCAAATGGTTCCTCACATGGTACCATTAAAACATGTCGCAAACACTGTCGAGAAAGAACACTTGTTCATGAGCAACCTCACCTCGTCTTCCAGTCTTCGTCCGACTTGGCGCGGCTTTTGCGGGCAGCCCTCTGTTTCTCCTCCAGTCGTTTTTTCTCTCCGCTGGCGAGGTCTGTCGGCGTGACGACATTGCGGAGGTTTCAGACTGTGCCGACATTCGCTTCTTGCTTTCCACTCACAGAACGCAACCAGCAGTCATTACCGATGTCGCCGTTCTCCATGGCTCTGATGTCCGGCCTCATCCTGCAGTCCGTCGGTGGGATGACTCCCTCCATCTCCTTACGCAGCTCGTTCAGCTGCATTGCGAATGATGTGAAGCTGTACATCTGCGAGGGGGCGAGTTTACAGATTTACAGTTTAGCGCATAAAACACAGTCTCAGTTTGAAGCTTGAGGTGCGGATGAATGGGTCAGACCTGGGCAGAGTTGGCCGGTCTGGGTGCGATTCTCCACAGCAGCTGGCTGCCGGGAATCACCTCCACACTGTCTGCAGCCGGGAAAGGAAGCTCATCCTGACTGCAACCCTGGATGTCAGCAGGAGGGAGCAACTTTCATCTATCATCTCTATTCGTTCAACAATAGTTATCCTCTCTAGTAGTTATGTTAGTTGTCCACCTCGAAACCTCTCTGGCGCTTTTCATTGAAATAAACGTTTGAGGCTCGAATCATTCTTCATGAGACGGCAACAATGACAAATTTCTCCTGAGCTATGTAATTAATCATCTCACGACTCGTCAGATTTATCTTGTGACCCTTTAGAGGGTGCCCGACCCCTATGTTGGAAACCGCTGATAATGCAGTTGCAACAACCTCCGCCTCAGCCAGCTGCAACGATAACATGAAATCTGCGCAATGATGACGCAGCAGTTTTTTGTCTAATTTGTGAGGATAATAATTTGTTTTTCTTTTCAGGAGCCAATAAAAAGAAATGTTCTGTTCGTTTGGCGTCTAGACGGACTCAGTCATGCACTTTTGTCAAAGCTTGTTCCACCATTTACGCCATTAACACTGAGAAACACCGATGCATTTCCATGGCCTCCATCATCGTCCTGCATGATTCACGCTATGAATCATCGTGATAAACTGAGTCCCTGCTGTGCAGTAATGAACTCCTCATACCGGTTTGCTGCCTTTTTTGTCCTCCGCCACTCTCTTGTCACTTCTCTTGTGCGCTTCGAGGGCGGCGGGATCGATGACATACAGGCACTCGGTCCACTTCCCATACAGAGCACACAGCTTCTTCTTGCTGAGGAAAACACACGCAAATACACTCAGACACAAACGCTATATAAGATTTAACAGATGATCATCAGCTTCCGTGGCCATAAAAAAAAAAAAAAAAGAAAAGAAAAAAGGCCAAATTAAACACTCAGTTTAAAAATTCATGCATCTCTGCATGAGATTTCGTTTTGTGGCCCTCAAGAGCTTGTTTGGAAGGCAATGAACTATTAATTGGGTGAATTGTTAATGAATAATTTGCATGCTGATGAGGCATTGTAATTGTTTCTGCTGGCACATTTTAAGCTGTAAAATGTGCCAAACAGAGAAGACCCAGATATAAATAAGGTTTATTTAAAGAACCTGGAATCTGCCAGATAGCTAAGTTGCATGTTGGGAAATCTGTCATCCAAACACTTCCTACTCATTTTTAATTAAAGGTAGAGGTTTTATCCCCTTAAATGGGCCTGTCATTGACATATATAACTTTTATGAGTGTACATGCAGAAAGCAATGCTTGGGCTGCTTTTTAAATGCGATTGAGATATACTGATGTTAAGATAAATGTTTGTTTTTTTAATTAAAATGGTTCACAACTGGCAGTGAACAAAGACTAGTGATTATTATCTTTTTTTTTCTGTGTTCATTGGTTGAATTAATATGAGGATTGTTTATATTTTCTTTAATAACATTATTTGTTTCAGAAAGCGGCCCTCTGAGAACCTTTGCATTGCCATTTAAGTGCAAAATTAATTTTCATTTCACCTATTTTTTGAGGATAAAATACTTGAACTTTTCTGTACTGAAAGGCTTAAATGGCCCAACATTTCCAGTTATAGAGTGCAAAATATAAATGACTGTATATGCGCTTGCTAATGCAATACAGGGAGTGTGTTATCTGAACAATTTTAAAGGCAGTCCATTAAATCCAGATCCTGCTCAAAAGTTTTGAACAACACATCCCTATCGTTTGATCCAGATCAAAACCAAAACTGAAATACATAATTTAATTCAATTTCAGTATCTTTTCTTCTTTTTCGTATAACCCGTTTTTCGAGATTTGATAAAATCTGACTCAATCCAATTACTTCTGAACAACTGAGCCCGGCTGACAGCTATTAAGACTGTGCTTTCATCCGAGTTCCCACTTCCACCATCCTGCATCTGTGTAAATTGTACCTTTTATCCAGAATATACCCTTCCACCTTGTGCAGTTCTTTCCCAAAAAGGCCACATGGTTTGAAGTTCAGACAGCACCTTTCTCCAGTTCTGGACAAAAACGAGAAGACACAACACGTGGCACACTCTCTCTGCTGCCTCAGTCATGCTGAACTTCCTTTTTCCTCTTTTTCAACCAAACTTCCTCAAAATATTTCTAAACGTAGCTCTGGACTTGTTTCAGCTGCAGCAAACACACTGGGTGACTTTCACTAGAGAGTCTTTCTGCTGGTTTTACCTGTGGTTGATTATCTCCACATTCCCGTACTGCTCAATCCACAGCTGGCCCACGATGATGTTGTGAACGCAGCACGTAGGATTTGTCCATGTGTAGGCTTCATTGTACCTGCAGCAGTTCAGGACAGGAATGTGGTTTAAAGCCAGGAGAGCCTTCACCACTTTAAAGGGAGTGATGTGCTGAGTCTTACTTGGGCAGCTCCAGGGTGATGATGCCTTTCGGCTCAGCTTCCACACTTTTGCCCCAGAACTTAAGCTTTGGGTAGATGGATCCATGAAACATGAAGTCTTGCTTCAGGCCCTCGGCGTGAAAGGCGCTGACCGGAGGATGGTGGCTCACCTGCTCCGATATGAGCCTGAAGCCCAGATCCTCTCTGGGATGATGGAAGTCCATAGCAAGAGGACAGACAAGCACGCAGCTGTTGGTCAGTCCAACTCATTCATCCGCGCGTGCCAACAGTCACGCGGGATCTGTCCACTCTTACCTGACCAATTCGTAGGTTTCTCCCAGCAGAGGGTTGAAGGGTTTACCTGTCCTCTCCCACTGGGAGGCCACAGCGGACACGGCGAAGGCAGCCACACACTGCAGACGGCACAGAAAAAAAAAAACCCACACTCCACATCAAAACCGGCCTATTTTAGGAGCAACAAAATGTGGCTAGATTTGAGGCAATTTAAGTCATGACGCACACAGCGTGTCCAGGAGGTTAGTGAGCACATTACCTTCATCCTGTCAACAGAGTCTCCGGAGGCGTTGGCCTGCTGGATGAGGTACGTGTGCTCCATGTACTCGGTCAGACGCTGCAAGAAGCTGAGCGGCTCGTTGAAAATCACAGGCATTGTGATCTTGGAGAGTTCCTAAAGGAGACAAGAGGGGCCGAGTATCACTGTCAGAGAGTAAATGATCTCACTTGTAACAAAAATGCCTCCAAAAGGGAATATCATTGCTGAGTATTGGAAAAAAACAAAACAAAAACACGACTTTAAATTTTCGTTGATACTGCATGTACAGTTTCCTACTCTGGAGCTAAACCATTAGGGAAAATTGTAATTTGTAAAATCAATAACATTAGACATTGTGGGATGTTGCCATATTAAGATTATGGTGCACAAAACTTTCTCATAATCTGGAGATTCAGAAACACTCTGTGACGCTACGCTAAGGGGTGCTAATGTGTTAGCATTCAGTGTGCTGGCATGTTACCGCGCGCAACTACGGCCAATGGAACCCGTTACTTTGGTGAGCGTGTCAGCTGACAATGTCATCCGGTGAGAAGTTAATGGGTTCAAATTTACCCAAAGCGGCAACAAAAATGCACCAAATTTCATGCCAATCCAACCACGTCCACCATCGACCTCATGGAGGCGCTAGAGGACAAGTCAGAGGATCGCCACGGTCGCACGATGTCAAGGCATCTTTACGCAGTTCAGTGCTAACTGCTGTGGAGCAGAGAGCCACCACAGTATTTCAGGTTCATCCTCTGGGGCCCACGAATGTTTGTTCAGCACACAGACAACCAATCCAGTGTCCAATCATTCTCACCATTCCGATGCAGTTCCTCAGTATACTCCATATACTGAAGTCGTTTCTGGAAAACATTGGTGCAGGTAAGCTGCTCCTAAAATAACACACACATGCATTAAAACATGCTTTATTAGCTCTGTGAGGTTTGCGTCATGCAGCAATGACGGAGGGACTGAATTTATTGGATGACTTAAATTAAAGTGCACAACAATAGTTACAATCATGACAGCTATAAGGCGTTGACTCCTTTCATTTGAATAGCTCCAGGCTTCATATCTCATTCAGGTCTTTATAGTTAACCAAGCCTACATAACATAATGTGAGACATGCTGGAACCAAGCCCAGAGAGAGAGAATCAAAGAAGGTTAGCAGCCTCTGAATAAACCATCAGCGGCTCTGATAACTTGTTTCTTAAGTCTTGGAGATGCAGAGAACGGCCAGGTCTAAATACCTTACAGACTTTGCAGCAAAGTCTAAGAATTTAGCATATGAATGTAAAAATAATATCAGTTAATGTAAAATTACATTTAAATATCCATCCAAAAACTGCCCTGAGGGGTCGGCTATCTGCCGACTGATTATTGCATTACAGTACGCTGTGACCTTATCAATATTTAACAGCTCCGACATGGAGCCAAGTCCCTTCAATACATCTCCTCCAGCCTTTGCCAGGCTGGCCAAAATTTAAATTATTCACACTACGAAGTGGAAAGACCTGAGCGAGAACATGACAATAAAAAAACAAAAACAAAGATCCCTGAGAAAGCGGCACCAGGCTCTCCCCCGGTGGGGGAGAGCCTGGTGCCCGTGCCGAGGATTTATTACAGCAAAAATAAAAAGCAGCAGACATGGATGAGCAGACGGGCTCTTGGCCGAATTTGCTCGTCTTTTGATGAGATGTGGATGAAAGCGGGGGGGTACGGAGGCCCATTTAGGAGGCTGCGGGGGCGTACAGCACCGCTGACCTATACTTTGTGATCCCATTGGGTTGAGTCTCGTCCTCGTCGCCATGGTGATCCTCACGCAACATGCTGGTGGGGCTGCTGCAGTGGCTGCTTAACGTGACAGAGTCTTCCTCGTCCTCCTCAAAGGAGCGGCTGGCCACCGTCTCAAAGCCGCTCAGGGAGAGCTCCGAGTCCGATTCTGAAAAAGACGTGGACACATGGAGACCGCGCCATGACGACCAGAGAACGTTTCAAAGAGACCTCTCAAACTAAGATTTCGACACTTGCTATACAGGCAGTACGGGGGAAAAAAAAGAAAAAAAAAGTTAAGTCAACCGTTCAAGGGCATAAAATCAAACAGAAATTCAGCCAGACTCGTCTGTATCAGTGGCTCTGCCAATCTTTTATCATCATTCAATCCAGGACATGCATCAGTGCAAATAAATGCGTATGGACATGCAGGTGAGGTTGGAGATCGTTAGGAGACAGCGTCGCCATCACTTTGTCCACATGACAAACAAGGTGATGACCTGTTTGCACAAACCTTGCTCGAAAAATGTAGCAGATGTTTTGTGTTGTCTCATATTGGCCTCAATAGTCCAGTATCAATCTAATACCAACGGTACAAATCAATTTTTACTTCATTTACAATTTCAATACATGATTATTAAAGGATGTGAAGAATGACCTAAAACCTTCCGGCAGCAAATTAAAAGAATTAATCCTAGCAACTGCAATTTATCCATATCAATAAATAAGGACAACATTTTGAAACAGCTCCCTTTTTTTGGGAAGGTCGAGTGTAACTGGTGCATAAATAAGAGAAATTAATCCACAAAATGGAAAAAAGTTACTTGCAAAAAAACCATTCATAATCATGCTCAACAAAAAACAAAATGAAGATCTCCCGTCCACAGCTACAGTTTCTTATCATTTATTATTCAGTCTTGACGTGCTCATGTTCACGTCCTCGGACCTCAAACCAGCCACACGAGCCACCGGCGGACGCGTTTTTCAGAACCACAAAAGGGTCATTTCGCCAAAACCGGGCAACACTCGAGCTCACCTAACGCTTGAGGATGGAAAACATACCAAGGACATTCACCAGCAGGAAAAAGTATTCCGGCGTCGGTGTGTTTGACAACTCGTCAACTCACCAGACACGGCGTCGTGGAACTCATCCTCGCTCAGGGCGCTCCGCGGCGAAGATCCCTTGACGACGGATTGCTCAAGTTCGTGGTGCTCCGTGGCGAGAGTCTGCAGCGCTTCGGAGAGGATCTTGTTCTTCTCTACCTCCAGCTCCAATTTCACGCTGCGCACCTGACCTCGCCGCGCACACACACCACACACACACACACGCACACAAGCAGAGAGAAACTAATCACTCATGGAAACATACGAACCGACATGAATTCTACCTTTCATGATCTACTGTGTAATCGCCCACTCAGACAAATAAGAGAAGTTCAAAGTTTTGCTCAAACAGCAGGAAAGAGTGCGAGTGTCAGGGTGATGGCGATGGTCTGCAAACGAAGGGCCCGTTGACTGACTGATCCTCCCCTCTCCACCGTCCTCTCATTATCAGACCCACACAGAGAGACGGAGATGGAGCTGAGAGGAATGTTTAGCTGTAATGGAGGACAGCTGCTGTCTCAAATGGCTTTGCCAGAGAACACCGTTCTGGAGGAGGAGGAGATCAGATGACAGTAATGGACTCAGATATAAACCATTAGCCAAACCTTCCTTTTAGACTAAACTTCCGTGTTGATGATATGAAGACCTGCTCATTTTTCAGCTGATATCTTCACTGATCTTCTGACTGGCCTGATGGTGTGCAGGAACCATAAACAATACCGTTTTCTCTTTGAACTCTGGAGACGTTTATGGAACATTATGATGCATTAAAGGATAGCAAGAAAGGTGAAGTGGAGAAAAGTGCTGAGTAATGACAGATCACGGCGCTACACTGAACTTTACAATGGATATTCCTGCAGCGCTGCAACCCGGTGCTGCAGGAACCAGAAATGATTTTGCTACTTTTCCGCTTCAGGGGGATGAAAATACGCCCGGTGGTTTCATCAAGACTTCCTACTGTCATCTGCAGGCTGAGATGCAAATGTTAGTGACTCCTACAGAGACGAGGTCTATTCATGGTGAGCTCATCGCGCGCGCTCTCTCTCTCTGTAGATCGCAGTTCAAAAGGCTGCACAGCTGAGCTATGGAGGCCCAGGAAGCACTGGCCTGGCAGCCAGCAGGGTTCTTAATGAACCCCAGAAACATTCACGTTTGTGAGATGAAGAGAGCATGACTGGGACCGTCGTCATGTCCGCGCTACCGTGCAGATCTCATCTGTCAGATGCAGGAAATGACAGGCGTCGGGCAGAATGGCCTGAATGAATGGAGCTGAATCTGTGCGGGGCCATGCCAGCGCGCGTCGGCGGTAGCTTCGTGGAAGCTGCATTCAAACACTGCAGTGCTTCAAAAGCAAGAGAGGCAAAGCTAAAACAATCAGCCGGGCAGAGTCGTTTGCTGCAAAGTGGTGCATTATTTGACCTTGTGTTATGTAATACAAGTTACAAAACTGAGAGTAGGACTGTGATGAGAATCAAACATGCCTTTACAGTATGCAGTGTATGTGTGTGTGTGTGTGTGTGTGTGTACATAACGCAGTACATGCTGTCTATAACACATGCACATCCCCTAGTTCTTGCTTAAAGATTTGAGGAAAAATATCCATATATACATACTGTATATGCAAAAAGAAAAGAAGCAATGCACGTATGCGGGATCATTTGGTGCCTCTGTATAAACGCCACGAGGCATTAATGTGAGGCAAATGGTGTCTTATGCTGTTAATGCTAAATGATGGTTCGTTAACATATCTGTGCCTTTGTGGGTCATTTTTTGTGGGTCATGACGTGTGCATGAATTTTATGTTTATTTGTCAGGCATTCTGGATCACTCTAATCCCCTGAAAAGCTTCAGACAGAACTGATATCAACATGAATACATGCGTGTGTGAAAGTGTGTGAGCTGGTTCACCTCCGTGAGCGTTCACACTCGCATTACATTACAAATGCGTCTCTGAGTTACTGTGAGCCATTCACGCACAGCCACAAGTCCTCATGCACCAAACACTGGAGATGGACCATAATTATGTAAAAACTCCCATTGGGATCAGCGCGTGGACGGTCTGTTTGGTCATGGGTGTGTACATGTGTGTACAAATAAAGCTTTACACGATTTTCCTAATTTCTGAACAAGTTCTAAGCGGTGCCATCTATTTTTTGTTCTGCAGGGATATAATTTATCCACTGAATCCCTCCATTATAATCAAATCCATTGAATCGCGCACAAAGAAAACCCATCTGACAGCTTATAATCACCGCGCTCGGCTGAGCTGCTCCCATGAAGAGGTGCGAATTGTGCCGCGCGTTCTTGCAAGACAATTTCCTTCTTTGCAGTTCTTTTAAAGAAACTCCCCCATATACGGTATCTGAGGGCAGCGAGGATGCTGTTGATCAGTCATTAATCTGCTTTTTTTTTTTTATCAGTTCATTTTCCAGCTGTGAGAAAATTCAGATAATTACTATTAGAACAGAAAAAAGCAAGGCACAGATCCGCCAGCAAACAACAACAAACAGCCGTGTCTGGGGGGGTGACACTCACCCCCTCCTGTCTGGAGAAGAGGCTGAGACAGACGCCGAGACTCGAGCTGGTCTCGCTGGACAACTCACGGATGTCCTGCATCTTGTGCAGGATGGAGGACGGGAACCCTGTTGATGGAGACACATTGGAACAATGTCACGGGTGAAAGAAAGCAAAAGTAACTTGTTAGCTAACATGAAGAAGAAAAATGAGTTTCAAGCTCTTAATAGAGCAGATTTTAATCCATCATCATGGTGCATCTACATCCGTCTGATGACACTGGTCATGTCATTTAGAAGGTGCACGTTTCCACTCTCGGCTGGCTCATACCTGCAACGCGCCGCCCTTGTTCTGCATGTGACAACACAAATTCAAATTGTAATTGTCCACAAAATAAAAGGCTTTACTTTCTGCCAGCCCGTCACTTTTCAGCATGGATGTGAAAGCTGCCACCTCCTTCTCCAGTTTCTTGTGGCTGGCCTCTGCTGCCTGGTTTCACATGGACAACAGGAGACTGTAGTTGAACAACAGCAGCGCAGGATGGGGGACATCTAGTCCAGCGAAAACACTGCAGATCATGATGCTGGCATGCTAATCATCTTTTTTGCTTGTTTGTTTTGAAGCCACCTGTAGTGAGTCTGTGAGCTCCCCAAGCGACACCACTTCCTCCTCCTCCTCCTCCTCGCTGCCCTGCTCCTGGGAGCAGTAGTGTGTGCTGTAGGCTGAGTGCTCCTCCAGAGCATCCAGCCACGCCTGGAAGACAGTCGCAGAGCTGCATTAAAATGCTCGATTTATTTACTGCATGTTCCTGAACGCAACAAGGAAACCAGAAACAGAGAGAAAAATTTACGACATAATAATATGTTCAGGCAACATCCTGACACTCTAAGCTTCTCATGACAATTGTTAAACATGTTTAACAGGTTTTACCTTGGAAATAAAATTGTTTCTTTGATTTTTGAGTGGTTATACTGACACGGCAAAACTGTGGTTAATCTTTGTTTTATTACACAGAAAAGATACGTTCATTATCTGTGAAAGCTGTGGTTTGGGATCAGACAATAAACTAGCGACATGTTTTAAATGTAGGCAAATTTTACTGACAGACTGGAACTGATTATATGATTCATAATGTGTTACAAATACAAAAATAAAAATAGGCCTCTTTGTATTTGCTGTCCAGGAGAGAAAAGTCCAACATTATTTGCTTGCTGCTTTCCCTCTACCTGGTTTTGTGCCTGCAAATTTACTTTGACTTTTTGGCCTTAAAATAAGCTAGCATCAAACCCACAACAGGCAAAAGCCCGACGTGAAGCTAATCACTAAACACGGTTGTTAACTCTGAAATGGTCTGCATGAGCTGACTTACTGGCAGTACCATCAAAATCGCTAACAGCTGTTAGCATAAACCTGTGAAAGGTAGCTTTGTAGTATAAGCTAAAAAAAAAAACCAACGCGTGTCTGAGGAGAAGTAAACATACTTTTCTCGTAGCCTCTGGGTCATTTTTGGGTGACACTTTAAAGTTGTGCACACTGTCATCGAAGCACTTGAGGGTGAAAAGGCAGCTATCTTTTGCTCGTATCTGTCGATGAAAAACAAAACAAAACACTCCCTTCAGTTACACTCATGGAGGGTTGAATCATTCATAGCATAACTCTTCATCTTGGCTTACCAAACAATGAGCGTGCGTGAGGGACTTGCAGCCTTGTCTTCTGGCGTTGGCGGCTGCGTCGGCCCTGGAGGAGAAAGTTGGTTGCAGGTTTTTTTTTTTTTTGGGGGGGTTTGCTATTTTCCAGCACAAGTCAGGGGGAAACAGAATCCTGAAAACTAGTCGAATCTTTTCATCTGTTCTTTTCTCTGTCATTTGTCACCTGCAACACCTTCCTAATCAAAAGTGTCGCAGCGCTTCTGTCAGATTCAAGGAGCTCAGCCAGAGTCGCAGAGGGCACCTACTGTTTTGAGTACCAGGACAAAACCCCGTCCTGCAGGACCACCCAGTAGGAGCGCCAGCCGAAAAATCTGGAGCTCTGTAGAGCGACACAGAAGAGAAGAATCAACAGTCTGACTTTCACCGATTAATATGAATAAACATTAATATAATATGTAATACAATTAACAGTAATCAGTTCCGATTTTTTTGGTGGCTGACAGAGAGCATGGCAGCCCGAGAAAAGACCTGAGAGTGCTGGAAACAATTCGACAACAATCGCGCCACTTTAAGAGGAAAGCGGGAGTGGCTTTTTTTTTTTTCCTTCAAGGTGCCGCAAAGCTGCAAGCGCACCAAACAGACGCCGCCATTAACCACTAGATTCTGATTTGTAAATGCCATCCACATTATCCACGAGGCCATAATAACACGGAAAAAGTCTTGAAAGCAACAACCTTCAAACCTTTTTGCTTCGCTTCGTCTTACTTCACTCCTGAGACCTTTCGTTCCAAAGAGAGTCTTTTAAAATGGGCACTATGTTCAGCTGAAGATTAAAACACACTCAGCAAGCTCGTGAGGACTGTGCATGCAGGGCATTGCAAGCGGGAAATAATTGGCAGGATGCGTCACTCGATATAAAGATGCGTATGCATGTGTCTTTAATTTCTAGGTCATTATTGGGGCTTTGTGGCCGAGTTGATTGAGGCAAAGTACACTTTGAATATAGGGGAAATACTTGTTTGTCGAATCTACTCAGTATTTTTCTAACGATGATAGATCACCCGACTACCAATGTGTGAATGAGATTATTGAAGGGTGAATGTTGAGGACACAAAATTAAAGTCACTCCTGCTCTCTACGCAACCATGTCAACTGTAGGTTAATGTCAGGTCCCCAAGTGAGCAAAAAAAAAACATGTCATGTCATCATTCTACATTGATGCTAATGCAGGGCGATTAGGCCACGATAATTGCTAGCTTTGTAACTGGCTGCCCAGGTGTGATAAATGGCACTGATGCATGACTGGGGAAAGCAATTACATTTTTTTTGTTACATCTGTGCTTCTTCCACTACGACATATCGGTATGTGTTTGATGAAAAATGCACGGCATGACTTTAAATAACAATGGCAAAACTTTTGAACACCCAAGTGATTTGTACAGCTTATCTTACAGGCATTTTTTTATGTGTACTCAAGCCCACAATAGCTTTCATTGTGCATGGGTGAATGGGAGAAGTGTACCTAATAGGATTTCTGCTAGAAACACCTTGGTATGTCAGCTGATGAATTTTCTGTTACTGTTTGTTAATCTTAAGTTACAAAACTACCTGATAATTTTAGTCTCGACAACTAATTGGTCAGGTTCATTGATATCACACAATAATAGCCCAGCACTGCAGTGGCCCCTGGCAGAAATATACTCAAGCAAACTTCTCCAATGTTTGTTGATTAGCCATCTTCCTCATTGTGTAGCCTGAGCTAATGTCCCAGGTCACTGACTCATCACTTTCTGTCCCAGTGTTTTTTAAATCATTAACTTAACTCAATACCACTATGCAATTCTTTGTGTGCTGCTGTATAATGGTTAATGTGATAATAATTGCTCTAACTGAAAAAAAAACTGGCACGCCATTATACTGTAGACCTAATATCTACATTGGTTTTGAAGATATGTATCATCAAAGGCAGCGTGGAGCTAAATTTGCCACTATTTCTTAATTTAAAGTGGAACAACACGCAGCTCTGACAAACTATATTTGACAGTTTTATGCATTTAAATCAAAGTAGCGACGCAAAAACCTGAGACAAAGCAATTGGTCAACAAAGCCCGCGAATGTCACGCCATTTGTTTTCTCCGTCTGTGATGGATGGGCTCGCTCAGCCTCCGTATAGGCATTACCTTCCACAGGAGTCCCTCATACTTCTTGACATGGCGGGTCATTCCCTGCAAAGAACATAGATGAGCAACACGACACACACAAATAGCGGAACAAATCAAAATAACTTTAGGAAGCCGGCCGCCAGCTGAGCACTCACTCGGTGAAGGTTGCCCTCCAGCACCTGCTTCACCGCCGCATCACTGGCCAGTTCAAACACTGTCTGACCTGTGAGTTAAGACAAGTGGGGCTTTAGCACAAACACACACACACGCACGCATGCACACACACACGCACACACACACACATGCACAATCTATGCCCTCAACCGAAGATGGGTTAAAGGGAGACTTAAAAGAAAAGTGGAGCTGGATGGTTTGCGATTCTGTTTTTTTTCTCTTGTCCGGTGAGACTTTTCTTTGAGTCAAAATATGCAGTGAGAAAGACGCTGTTCTCGCGCAGCAGTGAGGAATTATGTGCGAGGTGGATCGTCCCTGGAGCCCCGGAGGGTGGAATCTGACCGTTTTTGTTCTTGATGTTGGGACTCGCCCCGCTCTTGAGCAGCTTCAGGGCGCACTGCTTCTGGCCGCGATAGGCTGCACAGTGCAGCGGCGTGTTACCCAGCAGGTCTGTGCAGTTGATGTCGGGTGGCTTTTTTGTGTTTAGCTGCAGTGAAAGCACGAGGGAAGTTGCTCAAGGAAGTTCAGTTAAAGAACATGCCTGACGTCGCTCGTCTTCTGAAGCGGTGAATCAGTCATCGGCGTCTGACACTAACCAGCTGAGTGAGAGTTGACATGTCCCCTTCTCGCGCAGCGTCCAGAAGTTGCTCTTCCAGTTTCCTCTCCTCCGTCCTCTCAGCCGCTGGCATCAGCAGCACGGCGGGATTTTACAAGAAAGAAAGAAAAAAAAAAAAGTCAGATGATTTTATGTGATGTTTTATCGGCATGCGGTATGCCTTGTATGACGACAAATTCAAATATTAATATGTTTCCACGATATTTCTTGGATGACAACATGCCTCTCTCACCTTCCAACATGCTTCTGATCTCTGCATTCTGAGTGACATCTTTGGGAATCTGTGCTGTCCCATTGATGACAGTAGCACATGCATCATAGTGCAGCAGCAGCATGACAACCTCCTGATCGATACGTGATTGATTGATTGGTTGGTTGGTTGATTGATTGATTGCATGGTTGAATAATTGCATGCACCGTATCATAGTATCAGCAAAGAGAAGAACACAAGGGAGGACTCGGGACATATGGAGGTACCTTTCTTCCAGTGAAGGCAGCTTTGTGCAGCGGCGTATCCCCGATGTTATTGGGCAAGTTGACATCTGCACCCGCCTGCAGGGTGGAGCAACACACACACACACACACCCCTTACCAGTGCACTTATTCGAAACCTCCATGTCTTAAAGTAGAGAAATCCTACCTTAAGCAATTCTTCCACTACGCCCTTGTGTCCAAAATAACAAGCCAAGTGAAGAGGCGTCCATCCCAGGTTGGACTTACTCTTACCTGAGAAAACGGTGCACACTGCATCACGCCGCGGCAATAAAACTCACAGCATTCCCATGTGACAATCACAGACCTTTGCAGTTGATGTTGATCTGCGTCTCCTCCCTGATTTTGCACATGAGGAGTCTCTGAATCCCAGACAGATCTCCGTTCCTGGCACAGCGCAGGAACTGCTCCTCCGGGTCCAGCTCCTCCATGGACCCCTGCAAAGGGGGTGGGGGGGACAGCAGTGGAGAGCGGCATGAGAGGTTTCCCGAAAATCTCACGCTCAATTTGAATTTGATGCCAGACACGCGTTTTTAAAAAAAATGGGATCGTGTTATGTTTACTACCGCGTGGCATTAACTCTTCTTTTAACACCACTCTCTCGGAAATGAGGAAACCAGTTGCTGTAATTTTGAGAGTGAAAGTTTTCCCGTACGTGCTTGATGTAGGAATTCAGCTGCTCGGCAATTTGCTGTGTTTGAATCTAATAATGTGCCAAATAGGTGAGTTGTAATGCGGTCGGTTATTACTGTGGAGCCATGCTGTTGTAATTTGTGCAGAATGTGGTTTTGCATCGCCTTGCTGAAAAAAAAATCGAGGCCTTTCCCAGAAGACGTCACCTGCACCATATGTTGTTCCAAAATCTCTACATATCGTTTCTCGTAAATGGTGCCTCCACAAACACGCAAGTTATACAAGCTTATGTATTGTGCCGTAATGCCCTCCTCCTCCCTCGGACCATCACAGATGCTGGCTTTTGAACTGTGCACTGATAACAAGCCAGATGGTTCCTCTCCTCTTTAGCCAGAACGATGCGGCGTCTGTGATTTCCTAACAGAATTTTACATCAGAGGCCAGTTTCCCACTGCAACTCAGCCCATCGAAACCGAGCACAGGTCCGGAGGAGGCAGCAGCGTTTCCGGGTCTGCTTTATTTACAGTTTCCTCTTTGCGCGGGAGAGCTTGCACTGGTATTTGTGAATGCAGCGACGCTTCAAAGTGTTGCTGAGCCCATGTAGTGATGTCCGCTACAGAATTATGTCTGTTTTTGATGCAGTGTCATCTGAGGGCCCAAAGACCACAATTATCCAATGCTGGTTTTCAGCCTTGTCCCTTGCATATGACCATTTCTTCAGATTCTCTTCATCTTTGAATGGTATTATGTACTGGAGACAATGAACCCTGAGATTTTTTTTTTGCAATTTTATCTGTTATTTTTAAATTTTTGCCTTTCTAAACTTTTCTGAAACATGTCGCTTGGATCAACTTCACAATGTATTTAAATTTTTTTTTTCTTTTTCCTCGGGTTTAACATTTGAAATGCTGCCTTTGTGATAATTTCAATAAAATCTGGGCTTTCATTATTTTGCAGATCATCACACTCTACATTTTACACAGCTCAACAACTTTTTTGGAAATGGGGTTGTCATCAGTTAGGTTTATTAATGGAGGAATATTAAATTCCATTCACAAGTGAGGTGATTGTACCAGAGTTAGCAAGCAGCTTGTCTAAATTTGTTGACCCTGGGAAGGGAAATGAAGAAATGAAAAGAACAGACAACACAAAAACCTTTTTAAGCAGACGATCCCTGTGCACTCACTGACGAGTGAAGCTAATGTTCAAAATCGGTGGCGACCTTTTGACCCGCTGCGGCGGTCAGTCTGTATTGCTTATTAAGACTGCCGTCTCTCATGGTTTGGGACACATGAGGAAGAAAGTCAGATGAGTTTCTTTTGTCAGACTGCTGTCAAGCTATGAAACAAGAAGAGAAGGGAATCATGGGAATGATTACAAAAGGTGGCAGTCACCAGACCAGCATTATGGGACGCAAACAAGTCTTGCCTTTCCCCTTTATACGGCACACATGACATTCTATATTTGCTATTAAACATTGCTTTGCGGACACAAATGAGAAAGCTTCCTTTATGTAGCACTGTGGCATGTCACGTGGTGATAAGGAAGTGAATTAACAAACCACAACAGCGAGAGATGACTAATCAGATGCTGCCGGAAGGACGCGTCCCAAGCACTGGGAAGAAAGCCTCTACTGGCCCTGAAACAGGTTTTCCCGGGAATTGAAGAGCATGTGACACTCGTGGTTACTCAGCCTGTCTTTCTGCTGCACAGTGGGTGTCAATCTCAGCACAGTACTTCTACACTTGTATAATGTAAGAGCATAACCCAGATACAGACGCCCCTTAAATGTGTGTTATAATCTTTTAAGTTTGATGTTTAATCTGATCTCTAGCATCTCTGAAGCTACACAGATAAATAAGACGCACAAGTACATCAGCCGACTGAGGCTTGTCGCCGATATAATTGCTATATTTCTTTTGACGTCTGAAGTGGTTGAGCGGGGTAAAGAGTACGCAATTGTCATAAAACGTCAGTAAAAGTCTCTATTTTCTGCATCTCATTTCTGAAAATTTGAGGCTTTTTCCTCGTCATGTGATAGTTAATTGAATAGGTTCAGGCTCTGGTCTGTTTTTTGGAGAAATGCGGGCGATGTGGAGCCGTTGTGCGGTGAGGAAACCGTATCAAGCATTTTGCCTGGTCATCCGGCGTTCAACAGACAAAGCAATTGATGGCTCAACTGAGAACATAAACAGCAAATTAAGCAGCACAAACCAGCTTTGACCTTTTCTCGATAACTGACACTGCAAGCCTCATAACTAAGTAGCAGAAACATTCTAGCTTTTCTCTCACTCCAGCTGCCACACATCTCTGCACAGGAAAAGAAATGAGATGAATGCATGAAGGCTACACATCACGTAAGGTTAAACCAGTTGAGATGTTTAAAATGTTATGCATCATAGGAAGTAGCAGTGGTGACATTCTAAACTCTCTGTCACTTTGTTTGAACTCAATTACAATTTGAGACCCAAAGAGGTTAAAAATATATCATCTTTTCTTTAGAAAACAGGGAAAGCTTTGATAAAAAAAAAAATACGGGTAGTCTTTGTCCTACCGTCCTATCCAGTTAATAACCTCATCATGATCATCTTGTGACCCTTAGCTGGGGGCCAAACCACTGGAAACCACTGGACTACCTGAGTCTACTTCCACGCATGCAGTGCGACCGTGAACTCGCCTAATCGCAACCTGGAGGGCAGTCGATCAGTATGGTGTAACATTTCTGCGGAATTAACACACACATTGTTGACGGCGCCTAATTGAGATTCCAAAACTTCCACTTCTGATGGGCTGTTTTTTTTTTTTTTTTAACATCATTTTACATCAATGACCCATCGGGGTAACAACGAGACACTTACTGCGAAGTGAGATCGAGCAGCAGCGGTGAGTGTGTGTGTGTGTGTGTGTGCGTGCAGCAGGCGGAGCCGCTCACAGGGTCCCTGTGTGCAGCTGCATGTGATGGTCTAAGCCCCTCTCAGCGTCTCTCCGGCCGCGTTGCAGCAGCGCAAACACCGCGGCCCATTTCCTCCAACAGTCACTGGGTTACGCACATTTCCGATTTCTCAACGCCCCGCGGACTGCTCGCGAAACGCCGCTGCCCTCCACACCGTCGAGCACACACGTCTATCCTCTGTTTACACTGGTATCAGCTGATCTTCGCAAAGCGGAAGTCAGTTGGACGAGTGCTTTGTTTCTTTCAAAATAAAAGTCCCGGTTGATATTTTAAACGCCGAATTAAAAAGAAATACAGTCGCGCCTCCTTGCGCGTATCGTCCCTCCTACTCCACCGTTGTTCTCTGTGTTTCAGTTAATGGTAAGTCCTTTTTCTTAATGCTTTTCTTTGTTCAAAAACGCTTTTGTTCAGTGAAAACGGACCGGAACCCGGAAGACAAAAGCACACGCACGAGCGCTTTACCCCGGAAGTGCTCGAATCTCCACACCACCACTTGATAGCTGGATAATCACAAGTTCATGTGTTCTTTGGTCCCCCTCTGCCGACTTACTCCCTTTCGTGATTTCAGTATTTTACACTTAACGTTGAAATGATTTAATGGCGGACACGATAATTCCGGAGAATGAAGGAGACCTGCAGGCTCAAGTAAGCTAGTTGTCTTTGCTTTGACAGCCACCCACAGCAAGTTCAGCCAAGCCAGCAAGTTGTTCTCGCCGCTTGTTCTTGCTGTAGTGTTTGAATGTGGCCTGCAGGGCGCGTATAAGGCAAGTGGTAACTGTTGGTATCAGAAGTTCAGTGGCTTGATCCCAGTGTTCACACTCAGGCCTGAAGCCTTGAACACACACACACACGCACACGCACACACACGCGGGTCTTCATAACGTCACCCAATGCCCGTTTGAGTGAGAGGGGCTCCAAGGGCTCGAAATGGTGTCAGTGGGAACTGGACGGCGCGTTTCACGCCGCCTTTCACAATGTAACAGGTTTCGCTCCATTGCTGGTCTGGGAATCTTTGTTGAATGTATATCATCGTTCTCACCTCCCGTTTGTAGCCAAAAGAAACACAGGTTTGATCGAATGTATTATTTACTCGTCACTGCACTCACCCCTTACTGCCAGTCACCGGTGCACTATGAGCTCATACTGACGTGTAAGTTTTGTTTTTTTTTCTGGCGGGGTTGGTTGGTTGCTCATCCTCCTCCCATGCTCTGTTGTTTGCGTTTGTCCTTTTGTTCCTGTGCTTGCTCTTTGGTAACCCCGTGTTGCAAGTGCTAGCACTATGATCTGTGATTAATTGCCACATTTGCTGGCATGTGGAAAGTGGCTATGAAGGGCTTGAGATGAGCCTTCAGCCACTTGAGGATGTGACAGTGGGACAACTCTAAACCCTCTCGGACTTAGCGGGAACACGCCTCAGAGTCTGTGAGGATGGACATCGGGATACAACCATATTAATGGTTTAACGCCTCATTTGTTTCTTAGAAAGTAGGGTGCTTGTAAAATGCTGCACAATCTAGATGGAAACACACACACAGACACACACACACGCTGCAGGTTCCTCCCAAAGTGCCTCCACTCATTAACACGTGGCTCATGTGATGCTTTGAAGCTCAGCAGGTGCTCAGAGGCCACGCCAGATCGTCACACCCAGCAGCCGCGACAGCAGGAAACAGAGGACAAAGGACGGATGCAAATTAACACCCCAAAACACATTTTAATCTCCATGACTCATGAGCCAAGACGCATCTCAGTTCCGCCCAGTGTCTTTGCCATACTCCAGCTCTGGTTTGTGACTCTCACGTGTCACCGTTACACTCACCAGATATTGGCGTGTTCTTGTCATATCAATTATTTATTATTATTTTTTTTTTTACCAATTTCTAATCTGTTATGTTCATGATAGTGTCAAAAGACATTATGTAGTTCAAGGTGACCTAATATTTGATAACATTTTACAGAGAGGAAGGACATTAATATAATACAGTGGCAAATATAAACAAAACCCTTAAAATGACCAAGTATCTATTTTTCAGAGTAACACATGCTTCCAGTATCTGGGTCTTAAATGTAGTGACAACACGTGGGAGGCATAAACAGGGCCAAGATATTGCTCAGTTCGCTTTTAATGCATCTGTTTGATTCAGGCGATATTTCTCGAAAAACGCTCGAGCTCAGAGCTTGATGGTGTCAACGTGTGAGTGGCTCTGAAGTGACTTCACTGTCATCAGATGCGGATTATTCATGTCTCTGGCTTGTTCTTGTTTCCCTGTGATTTTAGATTGAGGAGGTCGAGGCTCTGTCTTCCATATACGGTGACGAGTGGTGCGTTATAGATGAGGCCTCCAGGATATTTTGCATCAAAATATCTAGCAACATGGAGGAGCCAAAACTGACCGCATGTTTGCAGGTAGAGGACAAAAACGGCTCGCGACGGCTTGTATGTTTGCCTTTGCTGTTTGTTTGAAATCCACTTCATTTATTCATTTATTTCTTTCAGATAATTCTCCCACTTGAGTATCCCAGCGCAGCCCCGCCAATCTACCAGATCAAGTAAGTCTATTTGCCTTTCAAATGCAATCTTGAGATCATCTGCAGAATTGATAGAACAACATCCCACTCAGAAGGCCACTCTTTGTTCCACTCAATAACCCTGCGTTTGTTCTCGGCTCTTGTAAGTGCGGCGTGGCTGCGAGGTGCAGAGAGGGCCAAACTGGCAAACAGCCTGGAGGACCTCTATGTGTGAGTGCCTCTCATAATTTCTGACTTCACGAGGAGGTACTGCAGAGCGGTATTAGCCATAACAACGCTATTCACGACGGCCCCCGTCGACAGTGAGTGATCCTCTCTCACCTAGACATATTTTCAATCTTCACAGAGAGCATGCGGGAGAGAGCATCCTCTACATGTGGGTGGAAAAAATCCGAGAATTCCTTGTTGAGAAATCCCAGGGCTCGGACGCAGGTGAGGTGCAAAAAATGAAATTCATGCTTAAAAAAAAAAGTCAATTACTAGCAGCAGAATATGCTGTTAGTAATGGACCGCTGAAACTCAGAGAGTCAGTTGACATAGTGATGCTAATTGTAGCGTTTGGTGTTACTATGAGCTATAACCTTGCTCAAATCGGTGTTTAGCAAGATGATATTACCAGTGGAAACAGGTACAGCAAAATCATATATCTGCGGCCTTTTGAATTTTTTTGGTCAGGTTTGTGCTATTAGCCGCACTAAAGATTTGAATTGTTCAGAAAAATTCAATACACTTTATTTCATAAAATAACCCCACTGGCATCACTACTTTTTCATTATGTTAATGAAAGGGGGGACAGGAGGTTACAGCGAGTTATAAAACTCTGGACATACAAAGCGATATTGTGATGTATATTGTGCAAGGAGTTCAAACCTGATGTTTGGCTTGACTAACTCTGAGCTGTCAGAGTTTTCAGGTTGTGGAGAGCAGATCTGAGTTGGTTGGTGTTCATTCTGGGCCAAGCTAACGTGTGGTGATTTCAAAAAGAAAAAAAAAAAAAGCCATCATCAGTGCAATGCTGATACCGCGATTCACTATGGCAACAGATAAATAAATGGCAGTATCTCAATTTTAATCTAGAGATATAGAGATATTACTGCATATGTATGTGGACTGCGCATACTTACTGCAAAACATGCGCTACTGTGGAAAAAAAATCAGCAATAAATTAATGCAGTTAAGTTAAATTCATTGTTGTCCGTTAATTCATTGTTTACCAGACTAACAGTACATTTTCCTAATGGATGATGGAGTGGTGAATCTGCAGACTGTAATCCGGTTTCAATTTGAAATCTATTTTTTCAGCTGTAATCTGATGGGGGACAACAACTGGAGAGGAAAAATATAGCTGAAGACTGAAATAAATATTTGCAGAAGCTCAAAGACATAGAGACATGATTGTGCCGAAAAAGTATTTCGTAGTGTGTTTGAGGATCTTAACTTAAATGTTAAAATACAGCAGATTTGAAATACCATCTATAGTTCATAAGAGTTGAATGACTTCATTCCAATCTATTCAACAAATGTGGTAACTTTAAATGTCATTTTAAATGTCATTTAAGTGCTAAAACACATTAATTCTGCAGACTATTAATAAAGAAACTTCCATTTCTATCTTACCCCGCAGTTACATCTCGACGCTGCTCAATTTTAATATATAATATGGTCTCCAATAGGAATAGTGTTCCTTCAGTGTTACCAGTCACATTGATTAAGATGATTATTCATTATTCATCATCATTATTTTTTCCAAAGCTTCACTTGATTTTTAGTAATTTGAATTGAGATTAAACGTTTCGTCCAATTAACATTTTGGTGGAACTGTTCAAGGTGTCAGCTGTCTCCTGTGTCACCGTGTCATAAAAGAAGAACATGCACAGGTTTAAGTATGAGCTAAGATGTAATATTTGAACAAGAGGACGAAAAAAGCTGTTCAAAGAAAGGACGGCCGTGCATAAAAGCAGTAACTTTAGCTCGTCCTTTAGTATCAAAGTTATATTGGATGTGAGCTTTGATGTAGACTGAATGAACGAGGAACTGAATCAGCGTGTCTCTGTAAAGCCAGACAGACACCATGTGCTCTCTGTTGATGATTTGCGATGTGTTAATTTACATTTCATGCGGTTCTTTTTGCTTTGACAAAAACTCCCAATATGAAGAGAAAAAAAGAGAAACTCTTGGGGTTTTTTTTTGTTTTTTTTTTGAAGAAAAACTAGTTTGAGTCAGCTCGCTTTCTGAGACTGAAAACTCAGAGTTCCCCTCCTCTCAGGGTTTACTAAGTTAGAGTTAAACCTACTTTCTGAAATGAGGCCCCGGGCTAGCTTGTTAGCTACAAACTTAGTCGAAAGCTTCTCATCCCTCCTAAAAAGCCAGCAAACGAAGTCTTTAAATGCCAAATACCAATTTTATAGCACACCACTTCAGTATGTGGCATAGCTTGAGACGCCTGCTCTGCCTAGTTACCGTTGCTAAGCTATTATTGGACAATCTCTGTTGGATGACGATCTAGTCAATTGTATCCACCTGTCCCATGAGTCTAATACATAAGTAACAAATTGGCTAATTAAGTACTACAATATTTTAGTTTTTTTTTTGTTTTAAATAAATATCTCAGCTCCAGATGTATCCACATTCCTCCCTGAAACCTTACCCATAACAACAAACAACAACTTATATAACACCTTTGGAATCACAGTTAGAAAGTGCTGTGTGCTGATGGCGTCTTCAGTCTCCTCCTCCGGTACCCCGTCTCTCTGATGTGCTCTAAACTTGTGATAAGACGAACACAAAGGCCTGGAGAGGCATTAAAGAAACTCTTGTGTGTCTGACTTTGAGTGACTGCGTTAAATTAAGATGGATATCTGTGTAATGCCTCCCGTTACCTCGACACCATCTTTTGAAGAGTGCGAGATGGACAAATTAAAGATTTTCTATAAATGTCACCGTGATTCAGATTTTCTGGGGAGTCTTTCCCGTTTATCTGTGGCCGAGCCCAGCGGCATCCATTATTCAGGCGGTCCCTTTTGAGCAACAAGCCTGAAAAATATTAAGTGTCCCCATTGTTGCGTGGCATAAAACGCCATCTCTTTGTGGCATTCATGTGGTAATACGTGGAACTGCTCGCAGGAGTTAAGCTCAGAGAGGCGGAAGCAGTGGAACGGCGAGAGGAGAACACGGTGCAGGGTGTACATTTTACAGAAAAGGAAATGAACAGGGAGTAAACATGACAGAACATGAAAAGCAAAGTGAAATAATGGGCCTGATGATGACACTTGGATGAATGACACCAGACGCGGGAGCAAAGGTTGTGTGTGTGCGTGTGTGTGTGTGCGCGTGTGTGCGTGCACGCGTGCATGCGTGCGTGCATTTAGTGGTTTCTTTGTATTTTCTCAAGAAGTGGCACATTAAAAACTGGAGGACCGAAGCAACAGTGAATTGATCCTGCTATCAGATGTTGCCTGTGTGTCCATGAAAGAGTGTTTCTCTCTCTGCCGTAGAGACTCATCACTGCCCAAAAACAAAAACACATGAATGAGACACACGGTTGCCCTGGGTGACAATTCATTAGCCCAGACAAGGCAAACTGTATTCTATTTTACAGTCCAGCTGCTGGAGACACCAGTGCAGAGAACCAAAGCTACAACTGAAAAATAGTTCCTAGTAAATACACTCCCACGTGTCTGACTTGTGTGTCAAAAAGAGAATTATTTTAAATATAAATGAGGAGAATGTTTGCTTCTTGGTTGCTTTTCAAGTATCGGACCACCTCCAAGAACTGATGTCGTGCATTATCATGTCATGCAGTGTTAAAGTTATGCCTTTTAGTAAGTTCAGGAAAGATGTGCTTTCATGTAATGGTTCTTTAAAGTGGCATCGCACAAGATTTTTGCTTTAACTTAAAAGTATGAAGTCAATATTTTTGGTTGCATGTCCGGTATACGAGATTGGTCTAGTGATATGCGTTATCAGGCGTTTTCGTATGGATGGAGATTAGATTTGAAATGATGGTGAAACATCTCATCTGCGTGATCATATGTACTAAAACGTGGCCGTCTCTTTTTTTTAAAATCCTGTATCAGTGGATCATCCAGAAAAAGTAAACCTGACTGCTGAAGACGCGGATGATGACGATGATGAAGACATACCGGACTTCCGGAGCCTCGAGCTGAACACGGAAAACGCGCATCTCTTCATGGATCATGGAAACGGTACCGTTCGGGGAATTGTAAACTTGATCTTGCTAAGGAATATTTGTAGTCTAATACACTGTCTTGTAGATGAAGAAGTACCTCCAATAAAACATGGGAATTGCATCACAGACCGACGCAGCACCTTCCAGCCTCATTTAGCTCCCGTGGTGACTCCAAGACAGGTAGACTACATGAAGGACACGTTTATGTGTTTTTTGGTTATTTCGGGGTTGGCGGGGGTTGTTTGTATGTTTGTTTTTTTGTTATTGCTTTTTTTTTGAGGGTTATTGCAGTAGAATCCTAGAAACGAGATTATCACAGAATGAACACAAATATGAAAACTATTTACAGCTGTCTTGTTGGTTGGTCCAGAAATACTTTAAAGCTGCCGTATAGCTATTAGAATCTAAACACTGGCCAACTGTACTACATTTTTTGCAGTTAGTTAACGGTTTATTTATTGCCAGGTGTGTCTGTGTGAAAGACACTCATATAAAATACAAATAGACCATTTAAAATGATTCAAGCCATTTTCCATGATGAAACACTGAACTTTAAAATAAGTAATTCTGTCTTGTTAAATATTTCATAATGTTCCTCTCTGTGTGTGTGTTTACCATAATTGGAAAGAATGTCAGTCACCATGATTCCATAATCACTTTAACTAAATGGATCAGTAAATGCTATTTTAACCAACATTTTTGAAGAAGCAGCGACACATGAAAAGTATACTGCTAAGTAATGAATCTAGTGATGTGAAACGCAGAGCACGTGTCTCAGTATGTGTATGGTTGTCTATATTCACACGAAAATATGTGACCAGAGTACAAAACATCTGCAAAGGCTCAAAGAACAATTCAGATTTTTGGTCACCTGGAAATTGCAGAGCTACTTGGCTGCACAATCACACACCAGGGTGAAAAATAAATCCCAGCCTTTTGAAAAGGACTGGCACAGGCAGATTTGGTATTTTTATTCAAAGTGCCGGTTGATTTTAAAATGTATCAACAACCTTTCAACCCTCTGGTTAATAGATCAAAAACATGCTCATGCTGACTCATGCTGTATTGTCCATTAGTCACCAGGAGAGTGTCAAACTTCCCCACAGCATCATTCGCTACTTGAGTTGGGATTTCTTATTAACCCGCCAGATTCTGAGTCGAAGCGGGTTGTGTTTGATACCGCGCAGAAGTCCTCGCGTCAGCAGTGCAGCAATTGTCAAAGCACGTAAGAGGGAAATACTCAGTGTTGAGCTTGTCATGTGTTGCAGGTGAAAATGGTCCTGGAGAAGCTGTACGATAACAAGAAGATCGCTAGTGCCACCCACAACATTTATGCGTACAGGTCAGCGACGTCGGATGCATCCGTGGTCTGTCGTGAGCCCGGGTTTTATTATGCAAATCATGCTTACCCCCAGAGGTTGTTGTTACAGTGTGGCTCATTAGTGGAGAAGGACAAGAGATATGTAAAGATTCAAGGCCTCTCTTCCCTAAAGGGCACATTATTGCAATTAAAGGTCAAAAAAAGCGACAGAGAAAGTGGAGACTTTATCGCAGCATTGTGTGTTATGTGATTATATTTGTGTGTGTGTGTGTTTGTGTGTATGTACGTTTTTCTGACACACCTACCTTGGTGAGAAGTGATGTTTGCTTCTAGGAGGGTCTAATGAGGTCGACGGCAAGTTTGCAGATCCGCTGCGTGGTCATTAGTCACTGGGAGGGGATGCTGACATTTGGACCACTTGAGAAACGTCTCCGATGAAGAAGCTGCTGGAATCACAACTTGATTGTCTGAGCAAAAGGTGTTAATACAGCCTATTGGCTTCTGTCTGTTGTAGGATTTACTGCGAGGACAAGCACAGCTTCCTGCAGGACTGTGAGGATGATGGCGAGACCGCGGCGGGGGGGAGATTACTCCACTTAATGCAGGTTATCATTTGATTCAAGTGTGGCCCGTGACACGACACTGTGTTCATTTAGCAACACGCACGACACCACCAGATTGGACGACAATGAAAAAACAAATTGGTGAATCAGACAAACAAATCCTGCTAGGATTTGTTATTGCAATAGCAGATTACCTGGCTGAAGCCTCTCTTTGCATAATTGGTGGCTGTCAACAGTCTGAAATGTGTCAGCTGCTGCAGCTTCAGAACTGTTACTGAGTTGGAAGCTTTCCACAAGCTACAATACACATAAGGTCTCATTTGATGGAACAAGGTCTTCATAAAACGATATTGTATGAAATCAGTCAAATCAGGTTAAGTAAACTAACAAAACTGTAAATATCAAATACTTTTTGTCGATAAGATGGCATTTGGGGTCAAACAGGACAAATTACTGCACCATCAGTTTTGAGGACCACGAATATAACATCAAGACACAATAGCCATCAAGACATCAGAACAAAAATGTTTGGCCAGAAATAAGCTACCGTTAATAGAATAATCATTGTTGATGGAGATGGAAATTCCTTTGCCCATCAGTTCATTAACTGAGTCTATAAATTAACATAAATGTGAGAGAAACAGAAGGAACAAGCTCAGTCACGTTAGCAACTGTGAGCATTTGGGTGTTGAGTTAAATATTGATGTCAGGCGGTGCGAAAGACATCATTTATTTTCTTTATGATTTCAGCTCTCAAGCATTCTGTGGACTGATTTATCAGGTGTTTTGTCAAGATGATGTCATCACAATTTGCCCATATACTGAGATAATCCAAAACTAATTTTATTTATACAGCACTAAATTATATCAGTGACTTTTCATACAGGAAATGACGGTAAAAACAGCTCGTCCTTAGATTTGAAGACCCAGATTCAGCAAGCAGCAATCAAATGACTTAACTGATCAGGGAAATTGATTGTGATTCATTTATCTGATGAAATTTAAGGGCTTAAAGAATGTGTCTGGAGAGCACTGATGTCCACTCTTCTAGAAATCACATCTGTTCATCGTTTGATTTGATTATGATGTGAAATAATCACTCAGTCGATTTGAATTTTATTTGAGCAAGTGATTTTATTAATTCCTTTGATCCTGTGACGACTGCGTCACTGTGGTCTTTTATCAATTCAGAACCACGAAGTGAAGATAGTGAAATTACTCGTACAATACATGCACAATATTAGAAAAGGGAAACAGGCAGACTAGTAAGATCCACACGACTCGTATTTACATAATGTGTCAAATTACATTCCGTCCCTCGCAACAGATATTTGGTCCCTCAATGTAATTTAACACGAGCAATCTTGTCATTTCTCATATCAAAGAAGCACTTGTCACTTGGCCTGCATTGTCAGATGGCACCATGATTCACACACACACACACACACACCCACATCGCACAAAGAAGTGCAGTCGTCGACACTCTAAAACCAAAAACTCTTTGTAATCAAGACCGACGTAGTTCTTGCCCGTCACTGGACGCTGCCGAGCCATGTCAGAGCTTTTCCAAATGATTTCAGATGTCAAAGTTCAGCGTCAGTCACAGGATGACGGCGGCCATCTATGCCAGCGTGTTAGAGAGAGATAAATGGGTGTGAAACAAGGCTTTGGACTCTCGCTGTGGATATGAGACCGTGATCCTCAAAATTCACAAGAGTCAAGCTGTCTTTGACTTATCCGGCACTCTCATCACATCCCACATACCTCGGAAAGCCTCAGCTCTAATTGGCTGAAATAATTTGTTGGAAACTAGTAAAAATCGCCACAAACTAGGCTGAAACGTTATGCCTGCATGCTTTCTGGAAACTCTGCGGAGACGTGCTCATGGTGAGAATCTAATCATGCGGAACTTTCTTAAATGTTTTATTTGTGTATTTCTCAGCTGGATATCTGATTGCTAGCGTTGATCTGAATGCATGCGGCATATAGATGTCTGCTGACACGTTTGCCAGATCTTCTTCAGATGTTTAGTCTGTGTACAGCTTGTTGCTCTGTTGCTCCCATGTGGCTGATGGTTTAAACTGTCGTCTTCATCTGGTTCCGACCATTTGAAAATCTCTTCTTAAACCAGGTTGCCAACCCGTCTGTCAAAACGGACGGGAGCAGGCGCGGTAAACGTCCTGTCTCTGGTGCTTCCTGCATCTGATTGACCCGTAACTGAAGTGATAGTATTTGGTCGTTTGTCCCTCTGTTCATTTATCCCCGACTTGCGGCGCTCGGTGCACAGATCAGTTTCCATGAGGAGCTTTCTCCTTAATCTGCTCTCCTGTAATCTCATTCCCCTCCTTAACCCCTTCCTGGCCCTCCCCACATCCACAGTGAGTGTGCCGGTGTGAGGTGTTGAGCGGGAGAATGGCCTGACTGATGGTTGTCAGTTGTTAAGATGACATCTAAAAACGTGGGTGACATCAGTTAGGCAAGGCAAAATTCCGATTTCAGATGGAGGCTAATATGGGGATCATTTGGCAAAACAGTGGCTTATTTATGCATCCAGCAAATATTTAAAAACAATGTGGAGTCACACACCTGCTGTCCTGATGATTGTAAGGCCAAACCTGGATGCCTGTCTTGTACATTTTGGTCCTCCCGAGGGAAACACCTCAGGAATATGAAACCAAAGCAAAGAAAAAAGCTACAAGAAAAAAAAAACACCCATTAAAACTGAGAGGAACAGAGGAGCTGCTTTGTATTAATCTGTGTATTTGATATACAGGCGTCACCTCTTTTTCATACGTGTAGCCGTTTTCGTCCATCATTGATATTCAGATCTTGAGCAATTTCACACATATACATTTTTTTTTTTATTACAGTTTTGCTGTACATATACAGTGTCTCAGTCAGTCTCATGCCCCTCCCCTCTCTCATTCACACCCGGTGTTTGTCTCATTCCACAGATTCTGGATGTGCGCAACGTCATGGTGGTTGTCTCTCGGTGGTACGGAGGTATTTTGTTGGGTCCCGACCGCTTCAAACACATCAACAACTGCGCTAGAAACATCCTGGTGGAGGAGGGCTACACTAACGCAGCGGTGAGACGCTCCCTCGACCTTTCTCATATTGCTCTGTCATCTTCCACTGACACATCATCAGTCAAATTTGACTTCGCCGTCAGCTTCCCCGTGCAGGAACCCATCTGGTGCCTGGATGTTTATTGGCCAGTGAGCAGATTTTCCTTAAATTATGTGAAAACTTAATAGATGAGGTTTTTTTTTTTTTTTTTTTTTTTGATGTGTTCTGACGGTCAAAACAGGGTCAAAAGCAATCGTTCTGTCAACGCGGTATGTGGATACAGTTTGTAAAGTGACACTATACAGTAATATAGCGAGTGCTCGCCTTGCTTTGTGTTTCCGCAGTAACGCCTCAGTAGCTGTCACACTAGGGATATTGCTTCATTTGAAGTCTCTGGCTGCTACATGTTGTGGAGATCAAACACTTTCTCCGCGTCGTCACCGGCCTGAAGTTCGGTCCGGCCGGCTTTGAAGTTGTCTTTGTGCTCCGCGAAGTTATTCCTCTGGTAACATGATCGACCTTTGAGCCGTCGCCACACATAAGATTAAAGGTACTGCAAACCAGGCCTTACAAGTGTCACACTTCAAAACACTGTAAAAATCTGCGCTTGAATTCGTCCTGACAGCAAAGCCTCACTTCCTCGACTTCTGACGGCTAATTGAGGGACTGGAAAACCCTATGCGGAGCAGGTTGTTTACTAGTTATGAAGCACGCTAGATACTAACGAGCTGTAAATCTATTTTAAAATGAACAGTTTAGTTCCGGAATGGCCAAAGCTCTTTGATAAATGAAAAGAACATCCTGGAACAATCAAGATTCACGATACTTCATATCTAAATGTGACAACTGATGCTTTCAGTTTCAAGTGTCCTCACTTCTCTTCAACTGATTAAAAGCTTGCTCATGGCGACTCATCAGGGGCAGCTAAGGGTTCGGGGTCTTGCTCTCGGTCACGTCATCACGGTGTCTGAATGAACTGAGGACCGAACCAGGCCGCCCCAAGATTTGATGAATATGATAATAGCTGTCACATGAAGACTAGCATTAATTATCACGTCAACTTGCGCCATTTAGCATTTAACAAAACATCCAGCTGAGGCTGAAGGGAAGGTCATCTGCCTCGTGGGTATTTACTGTAGTCAAAAAAAAAAATCCAAACAAAAAAACAAGTAACTGGGCAAAATAAAGATGTCGCCTCACTGATGAGATGCATGTTCTCACTGAAGGAAATGAAGAAATTCACAGAATGATTTTGCGAATATCACCAAAGGGGAAAGTCAGTGGGTCTCTGAAAGTGAAAGAATTCATCTTTAGAGGTTTGGGAATATTTCGCAGAATTGATTGGCATTTTATTGTCTTTTTTGGCTGAATGCACTTTTATGCCTTCACAGCACAGTTGATAGATTACAGAGCAGAAGAAGAACAGCCAAGGACAATGAGGCCACCAGAGGTCCCTGTAGTTGTTGAAGCTTTTCACTCTGACATTCAACAATGCATTCCCGTGAGTGGTTTCTGGCAACGGTGGCTAATAACACTGGCAAGAGTCTTGACAAGAGAGAGAGCATATACAGGGAAAATAAGACAGGATCCAGAATTGACCCTTGAGGGACACAAATTTAACTTTCATCTGTACAGAAACATAGAACTCCATTGTCCATGTGAGACATAAAACATTTCAGGTCCCTCATGTCAGTTCCCAGAAATGATTTTGACCCATTGTCTCAAACCTGTCAGTCAACAGCCAACATCTCTGGGATACTCGCAAGTATGACGGTTGTAGCCGCTTATGTAATTTGTCTCTGTGCAGCGCACAACAGCCCGATCTTTAATGCATGTTTCACGTCCACGCAGGCCATGTTAAGTGTACATGCGTCAGCAGCCTGAATTGTCAAAGCAATAATTAAAAGAGAATAACATTAGATTTTATAAGAGTACTTAAGGATTCAATGTTGGATGTCATGCAATTAATGGAATACATTAAAGCCGTATGGTGCATGTCAATCAGTATATTGTCATTTGCATATTTCAGCAAGCCTGGCAAACGCAGCAGGAGTTCAGGCAAAAAGTGTCTGTCAAAAATGGAGTCATGAGCTGCAAAATAGCACTCAGTTATTAGGCATGAAAAAAAAGCTTTGACACCATTAATTCAAGTGCTAATGTAAGATGATCATTAGTGTGCCCCTCCTCTCATCCCTCCCTCCCTTTTTCACAGGATGAGGCCAACAAATCAGGGGGGAAGACCAAGAGGCCAAAAAGCAAGAAGACAAAATGAATTTCAAAAGGAGAAGACTCTTAATTAGTTACTTTTTCTTTGGTGAAAAGGTATTTTTTTTATAGTTTCCTGGTTCCCTTTGAGGCACAGCGTCTTGCTATTTTAAATGCTTTACTCAGAATAATGTCAGTATGAAAACGGCGCTCTCTGTTTCAGCTCAACACCGTAAACCACATTTTTGACTGACGAGACTTGAGATGACATGTTTACAGTAAAGATATGTTTTCATCAAAACAAGCCGTGGAATTAAGACTAGCAAAATGTCATGCTGGGATCATAAATCAGTTTTATATCTGTGCAATTAATACTCATTTGAGAAGATGAATTTGCTTGTGAGAACCCTGATTATTTGTTCCTGATTCATTTTAAATTGCAAAGCTGCGTTGGGTTTTGGTGTGGAGGCGCGCTCGGTTCTCGGGAGTGTTAAATCCTGCACAATCTGCATTTAAATTAAATTCATCCAGAATTTATTCAGTGATTACACTAAATATGATCAGAAACAAACGCAACAAAGCGAGCTTCACTGACTTTCCCTGGCACCAACACTTCCGCTCAAACTCAGTCACACACAGGAAATGACACGTGCTTTTTTCTTTTTTCTTTTTTTTTCCTGGAAAGAAACTAATGCATCTTATGGCCGCTGGAAATCTGCTGCATATTCAAACTCCTCGCAGCTGCGTGTGCTTTCTCAGCATTTCCCCTCACAGCGGTTCCAGCAGGTTTCAGCCTCACCTCTCCGTTTAGGTGTCACTCGATTCCTAGGAAGCCACGGTCTGCTTATTAGGCCCTCTCGGGTTGGCTTTAGGCAGCACAGGAGTGCTTTCTAAAAATATCCGGGCCTCATCTGCACTCCTGGCAGTTTGGTTATACACTGCCACATTTCTGCTATTGAGATATAAGAGCGTTGGCCTTAATCTGTGTTCCGTATCTGGTGGCGCGGGAACAAAAGCGACAACTCCCTCCGAGAAGCGGGACACATGAGAGAGATATTCCTGGGATCTCCTCCATGTCTGTGCGCAGGGCTACCAAATCATTTCAGCCGTTGAGAATAATTACAACTAATTCGCTAAGATGAGAGCTGCTTCTCCCCGATGAGCCGTCAATGGGCGGAAACCCATCATCTCAGCCCGTAATTGTAGTGTTTTAAGACTTGCGAGGAACACATGGATCTTAATCCCCACTCGAGGATGAGGAGAATAATTCCTTTCCTTACGAGATTTCATCCGCGCACTTGAGCCCGCTGCTGAGGCGACCACGCACCTCTATTTCATGGCTTGCGGCAATTATCGCCGAGCAATATCCATCCATTAGCCATACCGCTTACCCCGCAGGGTGCGCAAGATGGAGCCAATCAAAGCTGAAACTGTTGAGGCGGGCGACGCCCTGCGCGGCTCAGCCGTCACCCGGGTCAACATTCCCGCCGACCGGCGAATGTGCAGTCGCTAAGTATTTAAACCTGAATGTGGCGGGAAGCTACACAGGCGATGCAGTGAAGCATCATTGCTAACTCAAATTATAGTAATTATCGTGCACCAAAGTGCTCAATGTACAACAATATAAAGACAGTATTTTCCTATCAACTCATCTATTCCGTGTTTCCCAGTGTTACTTTTCATAGCCCATTAAGCTCAGGAGCTACTGCTGCAATAGCTGCTCGCCGAAACAACACCGAGCTAGCTCGGAATCAGCAAACTAGCCGCTGCTGTTCTCTTTTAGCTGCAAGGTTCTATGTGTTTCGGGCAAAAGTAGACAAGCAGCTTAAAGTCTTACTGAGTCATGCCCCGAGGGCAGCATATCTCTGCTCCTGTAGTCATAGTCCACTATAGGGTTCATACGATGTAACTCTGCAATTATCAGTAATAAAAACAGATAGGCAAGAATTTGTAGCTCAGCTAGCCCAACCAAAAAAAAATCAAAAACAAAAGGGCAAAAACCACTTACTACATAAGTTTGTTTGTTTGTTTGTTTGTTTGTTTGTTTGTTTGTTTGTTTGGCCTTTAATAGCTTTGGCTACAGGCATCATGTTTTCAGGTAGTTCGTCTGTACCATCGTCGTGATTGCGACATCGCTCCTTGGCACAGATGGCATTTCGGGCTCAGTCAAACGTCAACGTCACCGTGACCTCACGAAACACACATTTTCAGCCATAACTCTCAGTGTTGTAAGCCAGTTATGGCTCGATTCCACACAAGCATCTAAAAGGACAAAATGACATGACGCAATGACATTTTGTAACGTATCTGAAAGCTCAAATGTCAGCGCCACTAAGACTTGTTCCATTCTGGTGAATATTTGTGGAATGCCTGGTGGGTGTTTCTTTAAAATTTAGCACAAATGTCAATTCTGGCTCAAGGATGAATTGATTAGCTTTTGGTAGTCAAAGGTCAAGGTCACAGCGACCTCAGAAGCCACGTTTTTGGCCATAACTCCATAACATCTGGCCATGTCATCTGCTGATGACAACCAAATTTCACAAAAATGTCTGAAATGACATTTTGTATCCAAAAGGTCAAAGGTAATTTTCATTGTCACCTGTTTCAGAGTTATGAATGTGAAATTCCAGGAAAGCCTGGAGGAAATTTCTCCAGATTTGACACAGATGTCAACCGGGACTCACGGATGGCGGTCCAGGGTGGAGGTCCGGTCAAGCACATTGCAACATTACAAAGCATGTATTTTGGCATAAGTCATGGAAAATGAAAACATTTTAGACAAATTTCAAATAGAGTAAAATGATGAAGTGATGACATTTTTTTAACCTTAAAAAAAATGGATTCAAACTGATATTTGACCGGCGATTCTGATTGCCTGCGGGCAGACGAGTGTAATTCTAGTTTGGTAAAGTTTGTTTTGTCACTCTGCTTCCAATTATCCCAAAAACATTAATGTTTAATGTGTTTTTTTGGCTAATGAAAAAAGCAGCGTTACTTTTGCATCTTCTCACTTTGGACAGAGGACCGACTGGACGCTAATGTGACTCACTGTCGCCTCTGGAGGCACGAAGTGGTGTGACGAGATGGGACGCAAGCTGGTTGGCACGCTCACTAAAGCCAACATCTTTGGCGTGACAGCAAATCTGTTATTGTACTTCGGGTGATAATTTGTTTTGGGGTTTTTTTTTTAAATGTTTTAAACTAATTACATTCAACGCCTTCAGCAATGTTGCACATGTTGCTCCAGCAGCTCGGCCGGCCGGTGAATAAGACGCAGCGTCAGGCTGCAGAGCCGTTTTCAAATGCAGCCGATTTGAAAATCAGGTTAATCGATACTGTGCAATGTTGGGATTTTTCCAGAGGTTCTCACAGCGTGCAACACAATGACCAGTTTCATAAAGGCATTTATACCTTTTGGGATTATCTTTCATTAGTTTATGTCCGCCACCAAAGAGCAAAATCACGTACTCATTTTTTTTTTGCTATTACCAGTTTCACGAAACTCTCGAATGATTCCTCCAGTGTCGGTCACATCTGAAATTCAAAGCACATTCAGGCACATTTATATGTTTTACACCTATTCATTTCTTTTGTAAAATATTCAGAGTCAGAGATGATAACGGCAATAATGATAATGACCATGCCTATTGCAAGCAATTTTGATTTTTAATGTTTCAATGAAAAGAGCAGAATACTTTTTGTGACATCTGGAGTTAAACTAACTCTCCATGTTGCAACAGCCTGATGGTCTTGTGACCTCTGAAAATGCTTTTATGCCTCACCAGCGGAGATCTCACGTTGATTCATGAACTGCGACTCAACAGAAACAGGAGAGGATGGTGATTCTTCACTTTGTCAAATGAATTCAACAAGTCGCTGACCTTTGACCCGCTGACCTTGATGCGGTTGCCTCATCTGCTGATGAACTCTCAAGCGCAGCGTCGGCTCTTGGCATAGGCGATAGAGACGGTCGCCTAGGGCGCCAAACGCTGGAGGGGCACTGCTGCAAGCCCTCACAAATAGTTAAATAAAACTATGCGGGCGACGCTCTGGTCCGGCGTGAGGGTCCCGCTTTGTGGCGTCCTCCGGCTGCTGCAGCCGCGCGACTGCCCACGGCAGCGTGCGCCAGCGTGCGCGTACCACTGAAGCTCGCGTGGAGCTCGCTCACTCAGGCGGATCCACGAGGAAACATCAGGATCACTGGCAGGTTACAACTGCACCTTCTGTTCCTCTGAGGCGACGTAGACGCTGGGGTGTTTGGTTGTGGTGTTTTATAATCTGCTTCTGTGAGGCTCATCGGTGGGTTTTTTTTTTACAGCGAACCGAAGCACTTGTTACTTGCTTGGCACCGTTTCCATTTATGTGGTTGGAAGGATAAAAAATTGAAAAAAACTATTTGCTGTCACTGGGACCGACTCTGCAAAAGGCTGAGAGGGGGCGCCGAACCCTGATCTTGGCTCGGGCTCTGATCTGCCTCGAGCCGGCCCTGCTCCTGGAACCTCATGTCAGTCCGCCTGCGTTTCCGTGTGGACCACCTCAGCTCCTGACTGCAGACTTTCAGCCCCCCATCCACCTGCGTCTGTGCGGACGAAGACACACAACGGAAGCGTTATTTCCTTCAAAATAAGAGCCTGAACATTGAAAGTAATCTGGTGTATTTCGGGTGACTTTAATCCAGAGGACAACAACAAACCAACCGCCATTAGATTTCTAACTCCTGTTGTATTGAATCCAAAACATTCGGATATCAATTGTTTTCAAGCTTTTCAGCTCTTGCTTTTCGCAACGGGCTCCTCGCGGCGATACGGTGAAGGGTTTATTTTGAAAGAGTGGCCGGATGCCGTGTTTAATTTGTACTCTGGCAGCCTTGATGGCAAAGACAAAAGCAAGTGTGCGCTCCGCTGCAGCCGCTCATCCAGCAGCCTGACCGCGCTCCCGGCGACCCCACCGAGCGCAGAGGAGCGAGGGTCCACCGGTGACACTTCACGCTCATGTCTCTCCACATCGCTGGACCATGCGGCGGGGAGAACGCGGAGGATCCGCGGGACGTGCCCTCGCTCACCCACAGGTCTCCAGTCACGTTTGACACCTGGCTGGAGTGGAGCAGGTCGCCCGCCCGCGCAGTCCAACTTCCTCGCTTGTTTTTGTGCGTAAAATGAAAAAGCTCTGCAATGATTTTGGCGTCAGACTAACGATGGGCGCGCATCTTTTGGAGTCCAACTCCAGCGGCAACTTGCCTCCCGCGGTGTCCGAGGCTGGGTCCGCCCTCCCGGGCTACCTGGTGGTGATCCTGTCGGTCCTCATGGTGACTCTGGTCGTCGTCATCGTGGCTGGGAACGCGCTGGTCATCCTGGCTTTCGTCGTGGATAAAACCCTGAGAAATCAGAGCAACTACTTCTTTCTGAACCTCGCCATCTCTGATTTCCTCGTGGGTGAGTTGGTTCTTTGTGTCTCCACTGCCACTTGAGCCTTTTGTTCCTCTCTGACACCATTAAAATGCCGCTTTGCGCATCGCCCTGCAATTATCCCCCCAGTCCAAGTATATTATATAGGATTGATTGGCCAGTTTAGGATAATGTCACCATTATTTGTGCCATGGAAGACTGTGTATATTTGATGCATCCCTTCGGTTGCCCTTCATATTTTTTGGGAGGCATCCACCCACCCACCCACCACCCAGACCCCCTTTATTGTGCTGCTCTTATCTGCGATATTAGATTAATTATGCCTCAAACACACGGCCGGTGGAGCCTGCTCCTATTTCTGGAAATGACTTTTACTTCATCACTGCAGGTCAGAGACCAGTCAAAGAGGTGTGGGTGTTCATAGTCGGTTGGATCATTGTGCGGCGTGTGTGTGTGTGTGTGCGTGTGCGTGTGCGCGCTTGTTCCAGGTGCCTTCTGCATCCCGGTGTACATCCCATACAACCTGACAGGCAGGTGGATGCTGGGTAAGGGTCTCTGCAAGGTGTGGCTGGTCATGGACTACCTGCTCTGCACTGCCTCGGTCTTCAACATCGTCCTCATTAGTTATGACCGCTTCCTGTCAGTCACGAGAGCCGTAAGTACAGGCTGTACAGGTGCTCGTTATCTCTCTCTGTCTCTCTCTCTCTCTTTCTCTTACACACACACACACACACACACACACACACACACACCGCAGCGAAGTGTGCGCGTTCTCGGCCTCGTCGCTCCGCGAAGGCGTCCGAATCTCAAACCTTTTAACCACTTTGCCCTCACAGTTGTCAGAACACTCCGGTTTGATTGAGCGGAGTTGAGGCGGGACCTCCGCCGGTCCCCCCGGTCCCCCCGGTCCCCCCCGGTCCCCCCGGTCCCCCCGGGGAGCGGCGCCAGCAGCGGTCCCGCGACGTCCTCTGCGGCTCGCCAGTGACCTTTTGAGAGTTTTTTTTTTGAAAAATGTGACCCGGAGGATGTCTGGATCTCTCCCGGTGATTTTCTCAGAGGAACTGAGATTCGCGCGAAAGCCGCAAACTTGGAAGTCTGAAGTTATGTCAGAAATTGCGAGGCGGCGTGTTTGCAGATTATTATGTTTTTTTTTTTTGCCTGTTCTGCTGTCTGAGTTGATCCTGCGAGCGCTCGGGTTTGATAAAAGCCAAATCGTCGGTCGGTAATTATGAAAGACTGAGTTTATCTCACGTGCACAAAAGGAAGATCGGACTTCTGTTCAGTTTCACCTGCATCGCGCCAAATCATGAAGGACGTTCTTCTCTGGGCACGTTTCCTGGCGCAGAGCAGGTCCAAGCCACACTCTTTATATGTTCCCATCACGTGTGCACTGAGCTCGTGGTGTGTTTAGCTGGTCACTAAACAGAAGGTAACAACCACCGTGCGGTTTTGGTTGTTTAATATTTGTTTCATACCTTCAAATTTAGAATAGAATAGAATAGAATGCCTTTATTGTCACTATATGCACATGCACAATGAGACTAAGAGAAACTCCAGTACAAGTCCAAATTTGATTGATTGATTGATTGATTGATTGATTGATTGATTGATTACTGTAACTCACACTTGAAATAGGAGTCGTAAATCCCTGCATTAAACACTTTAAGCGGTGCCTTGGCTCCGATTTCATAAATTACTGCCTGGAAAGGGGGGGGCGGGGGGGTTCGGTGGAAGTTGCTTTTCACGCACATTTGCGACAGCGCTCTTTTGCAGCGCGCTTCCCAGCAAGAGACGCGCAGTGGTTGGAGAAAGAATATAGACGGCAACCACAACCACGACGGGGTAAAAAAAAAAAAAAGGGAGACAGTGATGAAACAGAGGAGCCCGGCGAAGTCATCCAGTTGAGGCTGGGACGAGGTGACGTGAAAACGGAGCGCGCGGATCAGGAGAAACCAGATGTCTCTTTTCACACTGTTGTTTTGCATCGGTGAATGTGGCTCTGGGCCTGACGCTCCCCTCCTCCCTCTGGCTGCCGTGGCACACACACACACACACACACACACACACACACACACACACACACACACCGTGGAATAAGCGGCTCATGATGAGTGCGGTTCTATTTACCTCGTGGCAGCACAATACAAACAGGGAGTCATTTCAATGAGCCACTCGGAGCAGACGCAAGTGTGTTTGTCAGCCGTTTAGCAAGTGAGCAGCTGTGACTGTGTGAAATGCAATGAATTGTGTTGTTGTGCGGCAGAAAAGGTGTGTGTGTGTGTGTGTGTGTGCGTGTGTGTGCGTGTGTGCGTGTCCATGCCGGTGACAGCCGTGCCGAGGGAATGCCTTCCAACATGGCACCAATGTTCACGCGGACTTGAGGAAGAACTAATTAGATTTTGTTGGCCTCAAAGGTCAAGGTCAGTGTGACCTCATCCTTCCCGCCTGCAGGGAATTTCTACAAAATTTGGCATCAATGTCCACATGGATTTGAAAATCAGCTGATCCAGACTTTAGCGGTCAAAAGGTCACTGCGATCTCATCAAACACATTTTGGGCCGGAACTGACTATTAAAAAGTGTCACAGAAATGACCAGTAGGATGACATGATGAAGATTTATGTCCACAAGGACAAAGGTTACCACTTCCTGAATATTCCACATTTTTCAAGGACACTTACTCTCCATTGTTCAGTGCTTTGCCAAGAAAAAAAACAGGAATTAGTTAATTGCATGAAAGCACACACAAAGCATATCTGAGGACTCCGGGCAGACATGTAAAACCGGAGCTTGACTGCTTGGCGGATGCTTACAACCGCGAGGCGCTTATTCTGGTTCTGCTTGTGTGGAGCCTCAGTGACGGTCACACTTGTGCCTCTGTTACAATTGCAGGTTAAATACAGAGCACAGAGGAACATGACCCGCCAGGCTGTGTTCAAGATGGTGGCAGTGTGGGCGCTGGCCTTCCTCCTCTACGGCCCCGCCATCATCTTCTGGGAGTCGATTGTCGGCCAGAGCGTCGTCCCCAGCCACGAGTGCTATGCTGAGTTCTATTTCACCTGGTACTTCCTCCTCAGTGCTTCTACCTTTGAGTTCTTCACCCCGTTTTTGTCTGTGGCCTTCTTCAACCTCAGCATCTACCTGAACATCCATCGGAGGAACAAGACCGGCGGCGCCTGCGCCGACGACGGCGCCGCCGTGCGGCCGAGCGGCAACAAGCGCAGGGACACAGCGGGCTGGTCTGTGTTTTTCGTCAAGACTCGGAAGGTGTCGTCCAGCGAGCCCACTGCTATCTCCGCAGTAATCGAGGACGAGGACGACGTCCTGTCCCCCTCCTCGAGCGGGGAACCCACCACCAGTCAGATATTCATGCAGAGGGAGAGGTTCTCTCCCCACAGGAAAAACTCCAGGCTGTTTCAGCCCACGGCGTCCTGCATGGCACCGGGCCGCAGAACACAAGCGTCACGCCTCTCCCGAGACAAAAAGATCGCTAAATCTTTGGCCATTATCGTCTGCATTTTTGGGATTTGCTGGGCTCCTTACACCCTCCTCATGATTATCCGTGCCGCCTGCGGTGGCAAATGTGTGGCGAACTGCTGGTATGAGATGACATTCTGGCTTCTGTGGTTGAACTCCGCCATCAACCCCTTCCTGTACCCGCTCTGCCACAGCAGCTTTCGGAGGGCTTTCTCAAGGATACTGTGTCCTAAAAGACAATCGGTCCAGCCTCAGATTGAGGCTCAGTCTTGTTAAACGAACTCAATGGCTCTTCCAAGCTTTATGAATGCAGAAGCTGTCAAACTTTGTAAAAGGCCACATAAAGTTCTTCTATTAAAATAGAAAAAAGAAGAAAAAAAAAAACAGTGCGCAAGAAAGGAATCTGCTATTATTTTAAAAGCAGACTCGCACAGGAACGTTTAAGAACAGGTACATTTGCCTTTGAGTACAGCACCTCAGAATTAACATCACATTCTTCCAGTGGTGTACATATTCATTCAAAAAAAGCATGCTAACCTTCACTGACAACCTAAAAGTAGGACAGAAAGGCTTCTCTTCCTGTGCTGAAATCCGTGGAATGTTGACTGAAGGTCCCTGCGTACCGTCTGCAGGCAGTTGGGTTTACAGAAATGCACATGGCTCTATATGTGCTACATTTTCCGGGCTTCATGTGCGTCCACAAGAGCCGCAGAGGCAGACTGCCCTCTCTGCTTTAGTTTTCAGTGTAAAACGTCTACCGAGGGGTCATGGGCTGATGACAACAGCGGTGTCCTGCTGAGTCTCGTGGACGTGTGAAAGCGCTAAGCATGAATTTGGCTTTATGCAGCCAGACAGAAGGTGATCGCCTTTATTTCACTTGAGCTATTATGCGAGAAGTGCAGCACTGCGAGTCTGTTAAATTATTGCCCATGAATCTACAGCAGAAAGGGAAAACTTGAGAAAAGAAAAAAGGACTTTATCGTTTACTATAATTTACTTATGTCTGCACATGATATCCTTCCAATTCAGTGTCCAATATATTGCTGTCAGTTTGAAATATGAGGCCTTTGGCTTATGTCTTCGAAAACAAACGCCGGCTATTTGACATTTTTCTCAGTGGGATGACAAATGTGGAGTCCTCAAAGTTCAAAGCACCTGCGAATAAGAGAATATGCATTTGTTGACTGAGTGCTGAGTGCAGTCTCTTTTAAGCACGGCGATGTTTTACACTGTTTTGACTGAGAAGCGAAGTTAAACCAGCTGTCATCTGCCAACGCTGAAACTGCACTCAATTTCTCAGAGTTGTTCCTATCGAGGCTTCAAATGTACAGCACAGTAAAATGAGGGCAGCCTTCTGTACAACAGCATCGACGCCAGCTAGATTGCTGTGTTTATTTAAATGCTCTGTGGGTTCAAAGAGTTGACTGGTTAGAGATGTTCTCTTGGAGGATGGAGCTCGCAGGCGTCTGTGGAGTCTTCAAAGGGAGACCAGAGGCTGTTCTGTATGAATGTGATTCAGCGGGTGAGGCGGATCAGGACCCTGAATACAGTTTTGACGCCACATTGTGGTCTAAAGTTTTGGCAATATTACATTCGTGAGTAGCGGCGGCTGCAGTAAGCGGTTATTTTACCAAAGTGTGACGTTTTGACGCTGGGTGACTTCGAATGAGCTAATGCTATCGGCTAACCAGGAGACGTGTAGCCCAAGCGAAAGCTAGAACACAGTTAACTCTGCCGTCTCCAGCATCCATATTGAATATCTCTGCTTGAGCCACCCAAAAACCACTACTTGATCACTCATTTCTTGGCAATGATTGTGTGACTGTGAGCAGCCAGAAAGAGAATCAAAAGAAGTAACTGTACTTTTAACTGGCCGAATCTGGGGAACAAAAACGTGAGACAGTTTGGGAAATGCAGTGCCCCTCTCATGTCTGTCAGTATGAAGCGACGGCGAGTGATTAGCTCAGCTTAGCATGACATCCGGGCAAATACCTTGTAAACCACTTTAAACATTTTCTACCCTGCCTATGAAATGCTGGTAGGCAGCCAGGCGAGCTGCTCAACCTCCTCCCCCCCCCCTTTTTTTTTAAACAGTCTCAGTGCTAAAGTAAGTACCTGCTGGCTGTAGCTTCTAAATCTGGCATAAATGTGGTATTATTCACCACTTTTGATGTGTATGTCCAATCAGTGTTGATGGTAAATTCTGTCAGTTGAAGCAATACATTCCTCCGTGTATGCAATATTTGCGAAAGCCCAGTTCTCCAGCGATGGTCCCCTTGAGGACGTTCGGCGTGCAGGCAGTTCCTCCATGTACCAGGATGCATTGCATGCAAGCTCCTGGCACCAAATGGGGGCTGGCCCCGGTGTGCCCGGCTGTGGCTTTGGAGCGACCACACAACCTCTAGCTACCCAAACATTAGACTAGCAATCCAAGCTGAAAGAGCCTGTAGTTCTTCCTGAACATGTGACGTCACCGGTGTCAGATGAGTAACAGACTCCGCAGAATTTTATGCGACTGGATATACACCAATCAGGCACAACTTTGTGACCACTGCATGTTTAGCATAGCATATAATGTAACATCCTTGCAATATGTTCTCCATTCAGGGGGAGTTTTATGTTGGATTTTTAATTAATCTGCTTGAGAGAGGTGTTTACATATTTGTAATGACTGTTATTGGGACTGTTATTTGTGATTTGTTGAACTGCATTTACTGACACTGAGAGGTGGCCCTAATATTTTGTCACTCTAATGCACATGAGTGGGATAACCAAAATATTAGGGACACACACACAGAGGTGTTGCATTATATTTCACATGATAATCATACAGTGGTTTCGTCAGTGGACATCGCTCACCAAAAACGGTGACATTTCTCTTTAAGTGTTTAGTGAGAGGTTAAATGTTTGCAATAGTTTCTGAATGTACTGATAAGAGAAGATATGACTGATATGGTTGGTTGGGAGGAATCTTGTTGAACGCTACTGTGTGTGAATAGCAGCTTGTATATGTATTCTGACCCACCTCACGCATTACTGCGTATACGCATGTGAGCATAAAGGAACACTGAAGTTCCTCAAGGCTCAGGCCGCACACACAAAAAAAAAATGAATACACGTTTTGATGAATGCTGACAGGCTTTTATTATCTGGTAAAAGGCACAAGATAAGTGAGAGGTGTGACTGAACTGACCTTTGTTACATATTTTCACCACTTAAGAAGAGAAACAAAATATGTCTGTAGAAGCATCCTTCGGGATTCAAGACCAGTAGGAAACAGTTGTATCACCCTGCCTCGTGGGAGTTACGTATGAGGCAAATTTCAGAGAAAAAGCAGACCCTTGGACAGTGTTGAATCATGGGACGCGCAACACTGTCACAAACAATTCATGGTGTTGAGATAGAGTCATTTTATCTGATGATGACTACTTCTTCCTTCAGTCAACAAAATGTCTTAGAGGTCAAGTATTCTAATAAATACTGTTGCAAAAACAGCTATATAAAGCTCGTGGTGTTTGTACATTTTTTTTTGAAGCGATGTTTAACAGGGAACAGATGCAAACGCTCAGTATATAAAGTATATTTCCTTCAGCAGATGACAGTCCCTCGACAATATAAATGTAAATACAACTCATCATATTTTCCATCTCCACCCTCAACACATCACATTAAGTGGATTTTGTTTTAAGAATGTTCTTTCTCTTATAACGCCATCCAGAGAAGACATATTTTTTCTCCTCCTCTTTGACAAAAGCTTCATGTTGAATCTTCCTTTTGGTTTAACACTGTGCTGCTGCCCCGTACCCCTTTTTAATAACCATGGTTTGACAAGTGGAAATACTCCCTCAACAGGTTTAAAAGTCTGGGACACATGAGACATGACTGTCATATGTGCGTTTAAGATTATAGTGGAATGGAAATAGACCTCTTAGCCCCCCCCCCCCC
>CAAKHG010026575.1:1782-12043 GCA_901007715.1 Dactylopterus volitans | reverse complement strand
TCGCTCGCTCGCTCACTCACACACATACGCTCACACACACACACACACACACACACACACACACACACACACACACACACACACAAGCGCGCCGCTCTCTCCCCCTTTTCCCGAAGTAATGATTTGATGCTGCTAATGGCTTCCTAAATTTTGTAGAGAGGACAGAACCGGCGCTGTGTCGAGTTTCAGACGCTGGACGCCTGCCAGACGAGGAGGGGGGATTAAGGCGAGCCGAGGCCAGCCGCGTCGGATGCTGTAGGTAAGAAGGTCACGTAACGAGCGGTGGAATCAGCGGCGTGTCGTCCCGGTGATGGCTCCCTCTCTCCTCATGTCCCGATGTCCCATACGTCACAAGATGGCGGAAACCCCCCACCCCCCAAATAAGTCAGGAAAAACACGAAGCCCATCTCAGGCCCTATTAATGGCAACGGAGTCGTCAAGGTCAAACCATATAAATGCTTTGGATATTCTGATTGATAGCGAGCATAAATTAACTTGTCCTCATAAAAAAACATGCAACAAATCCGAAATTCGGCAAGGGGCTGCGAGCGCGCGAGCGATAAAACTCTGCCCCGAGGAGCGTCTGGCCAACGCTGGGATAAACACACACGGACAAACAGCCCCGCCGCCATCAGGAGAATGGATTCGATTGTTGGAGAGCTCCACTGCTCATTCAAGCTAGCCCACATGAAAGAAGTCAATGGAAGGGAGAATGACGAATGAATGTGTTGGTGCTTGTAGTTTACTTGCTCGTAGGGCCGCTGGTGTGTGCGCGCGCGCACACGGGGCAGCGGGTTTGTGTGTGTTTGCTTGTTTGTCACATGATGTCCTGTGGCCATCTCTAACTAACCGTCCAGGCGCCAGTAGAGAGTCGGGGGGGGCGACATGGTGGTGGAGCTGGGGCTGGTGGAGGGGAAGTGGGGGCGAGGGGGGGTTGGGAGACAGGCATGAGAAGATGCGGAGGAGGGAAGAGGAGCGATGGAGCCACGGAGGGGGGGCACCCTGGCTGACTGCTGTCACATGATGGGCATATAATGAAGCCAAACTGCATTGGAGCTGTTGAATAACTGCGCGGGTGACTCATGACCTGACATAGCATTGTCAGCTCAGGCCTCCGGAGCGGCCGCCATCGCCCGATGCAAACGCGCACGCATCCGTCCACGCATGGAAGCGTGTGTGTGTGCGTGTGTGTGTGTGCGTGCGTGTGTGTGTGTGTGTGTGTGTGTGTGTGTGTGTGTGTGTGTGTACGCACGCTCCGATCAGCCATAACATTACGACCGCCGCGTGTCCACCATAGAGTATAATACAACAGCCCTGCAATCAGTTCTCCCTTCAGGAGGAGTTTGATGTTGGATTGTGATTGAATGTGTGTGAGAGAGGTGTTGACATGTTTGAATGATTGTTATTGGGACTGTAGTTTGTGACGCTGTTGTTGGACTGTACTGGGTTACACTGGGAGGGGTCCCTAATATTTTGGTCACTCTGATGCATATGAGTGGGATGATCAAAATATTAGGGACGCCTCTCGAGACCTTCAAGGACTCCTGACCGACCCTAAAGGACCCCCTGGAAAATGTGTACCTAATACTTTGTGACCCTAATGCAGATGAGGGGATGACCCAAATGTTAGGGACACCTCTCAAGGACTACTGGAGGACCCTCAAGGACCCATGGAAGAGCCCCAAAGACTGGAGAAGGTGTCCCTAATGACTGGTCACCCCAATGCAAATGACTGGGATGACCAAAATATTAGGTACACATCTCGAGACCTCAAGGACCCCATGGAAGACCTTTGAGGACTCCTGGAGGAGGTGCCCCTGATATGATATATGCATTAGTCCCTCCCACCCTGATGCGTATGAGCCCCGTGACCAAAATATTAGGGACGCCTCTCAGTACGAGCCAGTACGGTTAGCTGCGGCATCTTAGCTGCCGCAGTACACATACGCAGTACACGTATGCAGTAAACGTACGCAGTAAACGTACGCAGTAAACGTACGCAGTAAACGTACGCAAATTCGGACGCATATTTCAACGCACATTTTGCTTGCTAATGTCCTCGCTTTGCTTTTGGAAAACCCGTGTGTGTGTGTGTGTGTGTTTGCGTGCGAGCGAGCGTGTGTGTGTGTGTTTTCTACCTGGAAAAGCTCGGGTCCGCCGCCAGCGCCCGGCGTAGCGCCTCTGAAGTATAATGGCGGTATTAAAAATACTTGAGCGCGGCGGAGCATTTCATCACTATCAAATTAAAAGTGCAACATTATGCCAGGGTGGTAATTCTTGGAGGAGGGGAAGAAAAAATAAAACTGCTCTGCCAGCTCACAGGCGTTTGGGAAGACAAAGAATGGACACAGCGAGGAGCGGAGAGGCGGCCCAAAAAGGAAACAGTGTGTGTGTGTGTGTGTGTGTCAGTATGCGTGTGTGTGTGTGTGTGCGTGTGTGTGTGTGCGTGTGGCTCTTTATCACAAAGGCCTACTAATGCTGCCATCTCCAATGCTCACACTCCATTAATCACACAGCCCTGCATGTGTGAGCGGGGGGTTTGCATGTTAGATGGCACCCGGCGAGTGTGTGTGTGTGTGTGTGCGTGTGTGTGTGCGTGTGTGTGTGTGCGCGAGCCTCCATGTGGCTGAGGTGCAAGTGTTTACCCAGTGCATAAGCAGCGGTTGGCCGCAGGCCTCGCGCGCCCGGCCCGTGATCGGCCACTGTGAAATGTGGCTGACAGAGGCAGCCGGTCGCCCTCCCGACTGCGAGCTCGTGTTCCGCGGCCCCGCTCGGTCCGGCCGCGTTCGAGGGCTCGGGGGTCGGGACGGGTCCCGCGCTCTCCGTCGCGCGCCTCGGCGCCCGAGAGCCGCCGGTCCGGCCTTCATCTCTTTTTTAAACGGCGGGAGGGAAGCGGCGTTCGCTCACGGCGGCGAGCGAGCGCGCGGGGAATGGCGAGCGGGTGGGAAAAGGGGAAGTGAGTCAGTGGAAGTCGCTGGCCGCCCTCCTCTCATCTGTCATGTATTTTTCCCCCCTTTTTTTCTCGTTCCTGAGCTCTTGATCACTTCTTCTTTTCCCTCGCCGCCGCATTCCGTGCAGTTTTGTCACTCTGCCAAGGGAACGAATCAGAGCGCGCCTCTCTCTCTCTCTCTTTCTCTCTCTCTCTCCCTCTCTCTCTCTCTCTCTTTCTCTCTCTCTCTCTCTCTCTCTCTCGCCCTCTCTCTCTCTCTCTTTCTCTCTCTCTCACGGCGACCACACTTTTCCTTTGTCTCGCTCTGCCTCTCCTCTCCCCGCCCGCCGTCCGGGGCCGCCACAGCGCGCTTTCCCTTTGACCCCGGCCGATGATGTCATGGCGAGCGAGCGGGGGGCTGCCGGGACGCCACCCGGGGGTCAAACGAGCTCGTGTCCCTCCGTCCGAAAGTGGACGTCGTTAAAAAAAAAAAAAAAACCTTCCCTTGTTTGGAGAGAGAGTGTCCCGTTACGAGAGGTCTGTCCCTGCCCTTTTAAAGACGTCCAAAGTGGCTACTTTTCCCGCCGGCTAGCTGGAGGCGTCGCCGCGCGGCGGCTAACGAGCCACCGAGCGGGCTACTTAGCGCCAGTAATTGAACGGAGCCGTTTACATCGCTGACTTTTAATTAATTTTCATGTGGCGTTTCCTTTCCCTTTTTTTTCTTTCTTTTTTTTGAGCCGATCTCCACTGAACCGTGGCGGCGCTGAAATGTTTTAATCAGACGGGTAAATGGAATAATTCTATCAGTCAATTTGGTCTTGTCTTTATTTTCACACGGGTGATTAACCGTGTTACCAGCGGTTCAACTGGCAGGGTGGATTAGCTGGATTAGATGTTCCCTATGTGTGGCTTGCGTCTGTGTGTGTGCGTGCGTGTGTGTGTGTGTGTGCGCGCGTGTGTGATGTGTTTGTTTCCGCGTGTGTGTGTTTGTGTGTGATGACAATTAATGATGGCTAAAAGTCAATCAGAATCATAAACGCAGCACGGAGAGGAAGACTTGACCCGAGCGTGAGAGCAGAGATTAGCCCCGCCCCCACCGAGGTTAAAACACCGCCACACTTTCAATTACTGACGATTTTTTGAAATTATCACCCGGTTTTTTGGGGTTTTTTTTGCAATTTTCCTAAATTCAGCATTGATAATGTGGATTTTATTACAACATCACAGGGAGGCTTTTCGACGTTATTTGTCAAAAAAATTCTATGAAAAATTACGCAAGAGCACCTTATCATGGCCGGTCTGATCGAGAGCCGCCGCGCACGCCGGATCTCAAACGTCATTTTTTTCCTACATTTTCATCAGAAAAATGACGGAAGCATCTGTTTATGGTTGATCGAACCGATTAGGTGCAACTTCAGTTTAACCCTTGACTTTACTTTCACCCGGCTGCATCTGACTGCTTCGCCCAAGCTTTTAGTTTTGGTTTTATTCGGTTCAGTTCAGTTTTTTTGGAAGATGGAGAACTTGTCAGGGGCGGGATTCAATAGCATTCAATATCATCAGCCACAACATTAAACCCGCCGCATATTTACCATGAATTAGAATATTTTGCCCACCCCTCGCAGTGTAATCCAACAGCGTCACAAACTACAGTCCCAATAACAATCATTTAAACGTGTCAACACCTCTCTCACACACATTCAATCAATAATCCAACATAAAACTCCTCCTGAAGGGAGAACTGTTGCAGGGCTGTTGTATTATACTCTATGGTGAACATGCAGGTGGTCGTAATGTTATGGCTGCTCAGTGCAACTAGATGGGACATGAACAAGCATCCACGGATGACTGGAATCATGATGGTCTTCCGAGCTGCGCTGGTACGAAGCTAAAACACGTTGCAAGATTTTCCAACCCAAAGTTCATGAAGCTAAAAAATATTTTTTAACAAATGCGGTTTTTGTAGCAGTTAATTGCAGCCCGGTTTTCTTTATTTTGCTTGTGTTCAGCGGAGATAACGACATTGGCCCATATGACCTTTGCCCTCTCTGCTAATCTGATTTAATAAAGAGGGAGCAGTGTGTGTGTGTGTGGGGGGGGCATCTATGACGCGCTCACGCCGTGGAGTCGGCGTGTGTGTGTGTGTGTTCGTTCCTAATAACGTTTAATACCGCGAGTGGCGGTTAAGTGCCGCCGCTCCGCCGTCTCTCCTCCCTCGCCCTCATCACGCCCCGATGGCCCTCAGATAACGACCCGCGCCCGCACGGTCGGAGGCCCGGGCCCGCCGCGCCGGCTGATGGGGCTGATGCGAGGCCGCCATGTCGACAAGAGGACCGGGCCTTATCGCCGTCACGGTGTCAGCCACCATGGAATCATAGTCTTTTTTGGCTTCACTCTTTTTTTTTTTTTTTTAATACTGAGCAGCGAGGCCACTGAACGTGCCGGCACGCGGTCACACACGGATCACACGTCCGCCGCCGCGCTCGCGCTTGGACGGGCCCCGCCTCCCCGGCCAAAATGATCACGGTCATGCAGAAACCGCAGGGAAGTGAGCGAGCCGAGGTCGCTGGGCCCCGTTTTTTTTTTTTTTTTGACTCATCGCGCTCTCGCCGCGGCGTCTTTTTTTTTTTTTTTTTTTTTTTCTCTTTCCGACAAATATGACAGATGCATATCAAGCCGCGCAGTCTGCTCAGGGGAGATAAGGACCGGTTAGGTGCTGGGGTTGCAACATCCCACTGAGCCAATGAGTGAGCACAACACCGTCTCATAGCGATCCTCAGCAGATAGGCCTGCAGTGCGTGCGTGCGTGAGTGTGTGTGTTTGTTTGTGTGTGTGTGCGTGCGATGCCGCTGATAATTTCTGTCTCCGTTTTTTGAATCCTGGCGTCATCTGCTGCGTGATGGTTGCCGGCCCGCGCACGCCCGCCGACCTGAAACTGCTCGAGCGGAACGGCGCCGGCGTAGCGTGCCGGCGTAGCGTGCCGGCGTAGCGCGGCGGCGGCGGCCGGGAGGTGCGTGCGTCGAGGGTCACCCGGGTCAAATCAGCTTTCTGGCTCAAAAATTTCCTTAAAACTAAGCAAAAAAAAAAAAAAAAAAAGAGAGAGTGAAAAAGAGAAAGAAATATAGGAAGTGCCAATTAAAAACTGTTAAAAGTCTGTTTTTCTTAAAAAGAAATACAACGCTGATTCATTTATAGATCAAAAACTTTCTGCCCGTTTTATCTCATGTTTCGATCTAATGGAGCTTTTCATACGCAATTTTGCCCCGTAGAAATGATGCTTTCATCTTTCTCATCTCTCTCCAAGATGTCCCTGTAGTGCTTTAATGGTTTAATCATATTATGGTTTTTTTTTCTGTTTCCTTTTTATTTTCTCCCCCCTTTTTTTTTTTTGTAAATGAACACACTGTGTTTCATTGATGGCACGTTGTCTCCTCTCTTTAGCCGGCCGGCCGCTGGAGTGTGCGTGCGTGCGTGCGTGCGTGCGTGCGTGCGTGTGCGTGCGCGTGTGCGTGCGCGTGTGCGTGCGCGTGTGTGTGCGTGCGCGCGTCCTGTGTTTAAGTGTCCATGATTAGCCTCAAAACTGCTGAGCAAACCGAAGCAGGGAAGCTTCTCAACTGGCCGCTGCCAGCCGAGCGGGGCCGAGCCGATTGGCCGGTTTTCCTTCCTGCGTAAGCAACGCCACACTCTGAACTATTTTTCACACGCCAGATCTCACATATATATATAAATATATATATGTTCTTAATCTGAGCTCGTTTCTGAGTTCTTGGGACGTAGATGCTGCTCACATCTTCGTCAAAAAGCGCCTTTTTTTTTTTTTTATTTTTTCCCTCCTGCAGCTATCCTATCCGATCACCTGCCGAAACGTTCCCGTTTTAGCCTCTCGGGTCTTTAAGCCCCGCCCTCGAAAAAAAAAAGTCCAGCCGCTTCCCGATAGGTCAGCTCGCGCAGGCGCCCCCGAGCAGGAGCAGTCTCCGGGCGCGAGCGTCACCGCGCAATCCGCGTCGCCTCTCAGTGCTGCGGCAGCCGCGGCACGCCGGCCTCCGGTGCAACAACACGCCGACCCGTAAAACAAACAGGAAAACGCGGCAGAACTTACAGCTTCCGAGCGAGTCGCCGGGCATCCGACCGCTGCACGGACGTTCCGGCTTCCTGGGGGGGCGTCAGCGTGCACATTGCAATCGAAACGATAGCATGCCGACATCCTCGGACGGCGAGAGAGCGGAGACGACTCGCGACAGCGGCAGACAGTGATGGGCAGGACGCCGGGGTAGCCGGGGGAGGTGGCGCCGTGTTACATCAGGACGTAACGCCGACTTATATGATGCTGATATAACCGTGATGAAAGTCGGGAACAGTGGCCGCTTTGTTTTTTTTTTCCCCCCACAGAGTTGTTATTAAAGCTCTGGCAGCAAGCTGGATCAAACTGGCAGTCCGGCTCGATTTTCCCACCTTGAAGAGCGCGGCCGCCTACCTGAGGCCGCCGCCCATCCGGGTGGGTGAGTGGGGGGTGCGATTGGCCAGCTTTTTAAGAGCGGCGGCGTGTTTTGTTTTGTTTTTTGCTGCGAGGACGGGCCGGTCGGTGGAAACCAGAGAGCAGCTCCGTCACTTCACCGTCCGCCGGGCGAACATCGCCCATCCGGGACCGAGCAGCTCTGCTCACCAGTCCCAGTGGGAGTGTCCAGAGGTGCAGGTACCTGGGTCCCGTCCCCTCACGCCTGGACGCGGGCCAGCCTGCCCCCGCTCCCTCCTCCCGCCGCCGTTCTCCAATTACCTGCCAGTGAAAGCGAGCGGGGAGGGGCGAGCGCTGGGAATGATGAGGGACATTAAATAGGCGTGGAGGAGGATGGCGGGTCCAGACACCCACTCCCCTGAGCCCTCCAGCACAGTGGAACTGTACTTGCCCCCCTGGTTGGTCAATGGGAGCCCAGAGATGAATGGGCTCGTTTGTCCTCAGACAGCAGGGATGAATTTGTCGGTGTGTGTTTGTTGTATGTGTGTGGGTGTGTGTGTGTGTGTGTGTGTGTGGGTGGGGGCTCAGCTTAGCAGAAATTAGCGTGAATGAGCCCCGAACACGACCTCTCCCAGGCGAGCATCCTGAATGCGTCGCGTCCCAGGTGAGGGGAGGCTGACCTCGTTTCCAGCAGGAGCGGCGGGAGGCGGCGGCGGCGGCCGCGCCTGACGGCTTTGTTACTCCACCGGATCAATTAGCGCCGTCAAAATTACCGCATTCGTTGTTTGTTTTTTTTCAAGAAACCCTCGCGCAATTAGCGCCACCGCCAAAGAAAGTCGTGACGAGGCGGAGGACGCCACTGCGCTCGATTTACTTCCTGTGGCGTCGGACCTACGGCGGCTGACGGCCAAAAAAAGAACAATAGAAGAAGAAGCAGAGAGCAGCGAGCTACGCGGGCTGAAGTTTATCTAGGAGCAAAGTTAACCTTAAAAAAAGTCGCCCGGCGGATCTTTGGAGAAAATGAAAGCAACCTGCACAGCTTGAAAATCCGAGTTTAACCACCACAGAAGAAGAAATCCAATCACTGACCAATCGGCTCAAAGCAAAAACACCCGACCAAAACTTTGTCTACGGGGGCCACGACAGGCGACGTCGCAGGACTGTGGTACTCGGTGGTGGGGGGGGGTCCAGTAACCAGACCTGGACGCGAGGAGGTCAGCTGGCCAATCGGCTTTGCTAAAAACTGCTGACCAATCAGCAGAGGGGAAGATAACGACTGAGAGAAACCACTCACATTTAAAAACGTTAACCCCATTTGAATATCCAGTATTGAAAGCTGCAGTTCAGGAAAATCTGCAAATAATTAATTTATTTTTTTAATCGATCGACAGCAGCAATTCATGAAAATAGTCAAGATGGCTGACTGCGGCTACACATTTTAGTTTAAACATCCATGTGAGCTAATCGCCCAATTTGGTACCAGGTACTTTTCTGGGGGTTGTTTTCCATTGGAGGATAGTACTGTCTGAGTGTAAACTGGTTGTCATAGTGACACCGCGTGACATCGTCATCATCTACAACGTGACGTAGTAATGAAACGATGGAGCCTGGTTGTTTAAAAAAAACGGCGGGCGCGGGTTCGCGTGGTTCAGGTTGCTCCCTGCGTGCGCCGCACTGATAACCCAGCGACACCGCGAATATTCTCTCTCTGACCAATGAGAGTGTTTCCACGCCGCCTTTCAGTGCCTCGTAGTTGCCTGGTCGGCCCTTTTTAGGAACCCAGCAGCTACTAAAAAGCTGCATTTTTCCTGATGGAGTAGAGTAGAGTAGAATAGAGTAGAGCTGGTACCACGGCCTGGAAAAGTGCCGTAATTTAGCACATTGAGAAAGCGGCAGATACGGACTCTCTAAATAAATTGCGGCTCAGATGCGCAGGAAAACCCTAAAAAAAACACGCGTCCTTGTCAGCTTCTGCACGCCGACCCTGCAGGAACCCGCAGAACCCAGGACCCCCCGCCCGGGGGGGGGGGGGGGGGGCTCTTAATTCGACGCAAACTTTTGGCCTCATGTGATCAATCTCCTCTAACTGTCCCCGTCGGACCCCCATTGTCTTAATTGGTTCTAATGGTACAAGTTAAGTATTTCCTGTTTGAACTTCTCACTTCCTGTTATTTTTTTTTCCATCATCGCTCTGAAAAAACAAAACAAAAAAAAAAAAAAAAAAACATGTCCTCAGTCATGTGCAGCTGTAACTTGCGAGCAGGCTTTGATGTCGGTGGCGGTCACGGTAACGGTGGCGGGAGTCTGGAGCACCGCCCGAGACCAAAATGGCGCGAGCTCTTAAAGCTTTTTGGCGTCTTTCGGGAAACCTGCGCCCCGGCAGGTCAGGACGCGGCTGCTTTCCTGCCAGCCGAGGCCGCCGATTATTTGCCGCCCGGCTCAGCGCTCCACCAGGTGACGCCGCCGCCGCCGCCGCCACGCATCACGGCCGCCAGGAATCACTCAAGTGTCAAAAAAGCCCACGCATCTGCGAAGGTTTCCCTGAATAGTGGCGAGCAGGTGCTGCGCTGAGAGCACACACCTTTTTCCTGTTAGATGGGTATTTCTATGAATTTCTTTCCATAAAAAGAGGAAGTTGATTCACAGCTTTTTTCTTTCTTTTTTTTTTTTGTTCAGGGTCAACAAACAAGCCGGCGCGACGAGTAAAAGGCAGGAACCCGTCGCCCACGTTTGCCTGATCTAAATGCCGCCCGGCCTTAATATCCTTCTAGGGGCCTTGGGAAGGAGTGATGCTTTTTTTTTTTTTCTTCTTTACTTTGACCCCAGCAGAGGTCAGTCACCCCCCCCCCCCCCCCCCCCCCCCCCCCCCCCCCCCCACC
>CAAKHG010026571.1:0-30543 GCA_901007715.1 Dactylopterus volitans | reverse complement strand
CCCCCCACTCCACCCCACCAGGCCCCTCCCGTGCTCGCGAGGACCAGCGTCTCCCCCGGTGACCCCCCATGGCTGCTCCTGCGTGCGGCGGCTGCCGTTTTGGAGGGAACGCGTGAAGGTCGCCGGCCTCCTCCCGGGAGGACGCGGGAAGAAAAAGCTCATTTTTCATGCTGCACAAAGCCGCCGTTTGTGATAACACTGCCCTCATTCTGCTGCGTAAATCTAATGAACTCCCAGTGCTTGGAAGTTATTTTAAAACCTCGACTATAAATATAACTAAATTAGCTTGGCACATATACGCACACTGTATATGTGTGTGTGTGTGTATATATATATATTTAAATATGGCATATTTATTTTGTTGGTATTTTTAGATGTGTGAAAAGGCGAGAAAAACACGAGCAAGCAGCGTTTGGGGTCGAGCTTGAAGGAGGGAGGGGGAGACCGTGTGTTTAACAAGGAGGCAAAACAAAAAAGGAAAAAAAAAACGTTGTTGTTAAATGAACTTAAACGCTAAATGAACTTAAAATTAATGCTGTTACCTGCATTACATTTGTGCCCCTTGTTTTAGGTGCATAAATACCGATCAAACAAATACATAAATCAAGCAGCTAAACTTAACGATTTCATTGTTTTGTCGTATTTTCTTCTTTTTTTTCGCGTTAAAGCTTTATTGCCATCGTATTAAATACAATTAAAATTCACTGCTGCGGCTCCCGGCCAGCGCTTTTCAAAAAACAGCCAGGCCTCAACGAGGCAGATAGAACATGTGAGAGGAGCATTTATCAGCAGATGGCAGCAGCTCAGTCTTCAGTTCTGAGAGAAGTCTAAAGTTGTTTCTCATAAGTTTAAAAAAAAAACAAAAAAAAAAAACGCCCCTCTTGAGTGCAGATATCGGGCCGATGACGCTTCATCCGGTGTCGCCAGTCAAGAGGTTCACGCGGCGGCTCGTGTCGGGGCTCGCCCGCCCGCCCTCCCCCTAACTATTTTCGCGACGGTATGGAAGCTTCACCCCGCCGCGTGATGTTGATGCGGTGTGATCATCCCCCCTCCCCCACCCACCCACCCCTCACCCCCGCCCGGCGGGCCTCGGTTGCGCACACAGCAGGACTTCCTCCCTCGGGATTCACCGCTCAACACGGTTCCACCTGAGCGCCGTCCTCACCTGGTCTTCACAGAGCAGACGGAGAGACTCACGATGCATCATGCAGGACTGAGCCATAAATCACCATAACGATGTCTTGACGCATTATCATCTTTTCCTGAAGTGAAACAAAAATCAAGGCTTTTTAAAAAACCCTACTTAAGTTAAAAAAAAAAAAAAAGTGATGAATCACTGGAGGCATTAAAAAGTTAAAGTTTATTCCACTAGTTTCAAAATAGTGAGACCTCTTCTTCTTATCATAACTATTATTGCAATAATTCCAGCTTTATAGCTTTATATATAAAGCATCTTTCAAAATATGATTTCTAAGTGCTTCACAAACATAAGAACAATACAAAAAAATGCACTGTTCAATTACAAAGTTATATGCAGTAAACCTCAAACACTAGACATTAAAAATCCAAAGAAAAAAAAAACAAGCTTAGGAAATAAAAAAAGTGCGATCAATCAAAGAGAAATTTATGAGAATGAGTTTTTCAAAGCCAGATAAAGGACGTTGTGGTAGTTTCTCGGGGGACGATTATTCCTGAAATTGCGGCGCCCGGTCAGCAGATCTTCGTGTGACAGCAGGAGCACGCAGGGTCAAAAGGTCATTCATGTAGGGAGAAGGCGCGCGGCCCAAAAGCAGCTATAAAGTTTTAAAATCAATTCAAAACACCGCAGGTGCAACACAGCAAGAATGGGAGAAATCTGATCATGCCTTTTTTTTTTTTTTTTTTTTTTTTTTACAGCTGACAGGAAAAAAAAATATTTGCGCGAATTTGTTTTCACGGTTGTTATTTTTGCATTTTTTTGGGTGAAATATTGGATTATTGAACCTTTTCTTGGCTCCAGACTGACGTTAAACGAAACCAACTGAGAACCACTAACGTGCAACTATGAACAAGGTGCAGCTAGTAAAAGCTCCTCTGCCGCTGTGGCCCATCGGCTTCAGGGTTGGAGGTGTTGTGGGTTCAGAGATGCTCTCCTGCAGACCTCAGTTCTACCAACTGGAACCCGTCTGGCCATTCTCCTTCTGACCTCTGACCTCTGGCTTCAACGAGGCATCTTCTCCCAGAGAACTGACCATCACTGGATGTCTTGTCTTTGTGGGACCATCCTCTATGAACCCTAGAGATGGTTGTGTGTGAGAACCCCAGTCGCTCAGCAGCCGCTGGAACATGCACACCCACGTTCTCCATTCTGGTGCTCATTTTGAACTTCAGCAGATCCTCTTGCAAAACGCATTGAGTTGCTGCCAGGTGATTGGCTGATGAGATATTTGCGTGGGTGAGCGGTCGAACGGGTGGACCTAAGAAAGAGGTTGGTGGTTGTAGGTAGGAACCGTCAAATGGAGAATGTAATGAGTCTCTTTGAGTTGTAGCAGATTGGAAATGTAGCATAAAAGGTCAGACTCAGCTGGATGATGATGATGATGATGATGAGGATGATGAATCATCCCAAGCAAACTGAAGGTAAAACTACTAGACTTAGTTCTTTAGTTTTCGTTGTGTGAGTATTTTTGTCTGGTGGAGCAAAACAGTGGGAAACACCCAGGAACAGGGAACATAAACAAGGATTTATTAGAGTATTGAAAAATAGATTGTGATATCCTCTAGCTACATCCTAGAACCCAAGTTGTATCCATTATATCTCTCAGCCTGTAAATCACAACAACAGCAGCTTTCAGGAACCGTTGCTGCTGTTCCACGAGGTTCTTTTAGACCCAATTAAATCAGCGTTGCAAAAGGATGAACTCGGTCCCGGGATCATTTTCATGCCTCAGTAAGTTGCTCATCACCCTGCATGTCTTCAAGGATACGCATAGATGTCCGGCCACTGTGTCATGTTCTGAAAAATGCTTTTTTTTTTTTTGCTCATGCAGTAACACCCATCCCCCGAGTTCCAGGAGTCCAACTACCAACTCTGATAACAAGGCCTGTTGTTTTGAGTTTGATAGACGGAAACCAGCTTTGTCAAGCACAGTTTGTACCGAGTTAAAGGCAAAGAAATATTTAAAAAAAACAAAAAAAAAAGCAAGAGTGCGGTTCCGCTTGGCAGCGGTACTGCAGTGTTTTCCGTGTTGACTTGCTCCATAACATACGACATGTAGCCGCCGTTTCGCCTTGCGGGTTTGACATCTCTGACCAGCCTGAATGCCAAAAGGCCGCTGCAGTGTGTGCGTGTGTGTGCGAGTGTGTGACACTTGAGAGGCAGGGCAGGGGGAAGGGGTCTCTTAAACACCCCCACCCCCTCGCCCCCCACGTTTCCCTGAGTCTTTCTGACCCGACAGAAGACCGTTAACGCGACGCTGGTGAAGTCGCACCTGGACTCTGAAAGCCCCCCTCTGTGTCTCGCCTGAAGCCACTCGGCGATCCCCGCTGACCCCCCGGCAAATTGCACCTGAACCAGGATAAACCTTGACCCAGTTCCTGCGAGTCGGATGGCCTCGGGGGGGGGGGGGGGGGGCGGTTGGCGAGCATGTCGGGGTGGATTCTGACCCCTCCGTGTTGCCTTTGGGGCCCTGCCAGCACGCAGTTTTCTCAGACGCCGACGTCCAAGCGCCGCTGCCTCGACACCTCGCGGGCGGCTGCACAATAACGGCAGTGTGGCGGCTCATGTGGATAAAGATAAACTCCCGCTGAATGACTCCTGACACCAGCTGCCATTTTGCCGGTGCCCTCTGAAGTCTTGAATCTCTTGGGTTTCCCACATCAGAACCCCGTCAGACACACTCGGAGCTGATAAAGTCTGTTTTTTTGGGGGGGGGGGGGATTGTGTTACTGTCCCCTTTTACCGTGCCACCCCCCCCCTTCTGTCTCCAGATTGTTTTTCCCGTCCTGGAACCGACCCTGTTCGCTAAGGCTGCAGTGTTCGTGGAGCGCTGCCAAAAAAACACAAAAAAACAACAACTCAGGTCTCGCAGCTATTATGAAATTGTGAAAAAAAAAGTAATCGCCCTCCCCCAGAGAAAGTGTGCCTTCAAGCCCATCCCTGCGCATAATTTCTGATGAAAGTATTCCTTGAAACCTTGTCGACCGCCGACGTTTGGCCGCTCACGCTGCTCGCCTCGAAACTAAACTTCCCCGTTTCTTTTCGCGTCCGATCGGCTGAGAGGGCCCCGTGGACGCGGGCGTGCGCGGCCCAGCGCGGCGGCGTTAGCCCGGGCGGGCGCGTTATCGCGTTCGCGGTCGACGCCTGATCGGCCCTCGTTGCCCGCGGGCCCGAGTTCACTCTTGACGCTCGCAGCGGCTCCCCCCCTTTCCCTCACCCCCATATTCCCTCTTGTTTGTTATCCCACGTTGTGCGATTACTGCCAGTGATGATACATAAACAGCTTTCACAATCAGCTGGGCCTCTTTCACGGAGTCAGCACTCAGGGGGTAATGTGAGGGGACGGGGGAAGTGGGAGGGGGTGGTGGGGGGGTCTGTTGTTGAAGTGGAATAGTAAGTCCTGGGCAGTTTGGGGGCGATGGACATCCGCTCCAGCTGTGTTTAGGAATCTGACAGATAGTGCACTCCATTAATTCCCTTTATTAAGCCTCTTGGCCCGGGCCAAGCCAGGGAAAATGACTGCAGCTGTAACCCTTCACATGCCGGCTGGACCGCGCACTCCCAGCCAGATGTCACGCCGAGCGAGTCGAGCGATACGAAGAGCAAAAGGCTGTGGGGGGATGCGGGCTGGCCGCTCATGCCTGCGAGTGTATCCCCGCGTGGCGATATGGATCTACGTGATACCAGCCAAAAGATAACAGAAACGCACGAGACCTTTTGCAAAAAAAAAAAGAAAAAAAAAGCCCCAGCTGAAAGATTAGATAAACTGATGAGTTGTTAGATCTTCAAATGTTGTGACTTTAGGTCAGGAGAGAGTATTGCAATCATAACACGGTAACAGAAATGGACTGGATTTTGATCTACCACATGAGCAAGGCAGCAAAGCTTTGGCCCAAACACCAAAGCCTTCGCAAGGGCCTTGAAAACGATTCTCTTGTTGCTTGTTGGCAGATGAATCAAAGCAAGATTATCCCTTGATGTTGTTTGAAATATTTATCAAAAGAGACAATACAAGGAGTGGCACAAATCATAAATATCAAGAAATAAAAAAAGTTAATTCAAAGCACATTTTAAGAGGCTGAAAAGTCTTTCACTTTGGAAACATAAGCAGGGTTCAAGAAACAGATACTTGGGAATGAAATAAATGAAAAGGAACCATAGCAACCATATGGAGGCATAAAACCTACCATGACAAAAACGTTGGTTTTGTATAAATTGCATTTTGAACATTATTGCGGAATGGCAGTAGATGAGTTGGGCTACGCTGGGACTGGCTCGGCCCACTTTAGGGGACCACTGGGGCTGCTTGAGAGCGACTGTGCGCTGAGGCAGATCGTAAATAGACATGGTGTTCAGTGAGCACACTTCTGGGCCCCGGTAATCCCCGTAAGCCCCCCGAGTTAGGGTAGATGGAGGGCTGGGATTACTCGCCGCTCTCTCACAGGCACCGGTGCGTGAGTGTGCCGTGGAGAACAACGGGTTCAAGCTTTTACGTGGGGACGAGGGCGGTGAGATCTAATGATGCGCGCGGCGCACGGGAGCATGATGGCAGCGCGGGGACGTTTGGGGAAAGTGGGGCGTCTTCGCGGAGGGGCTGCAATGGCGCCCTCTCTGGAGCTTCCTCTCCGGTGCGTGGCTAATCCGGAGCAGCCTCCGGCCTCCTGTTTTACAGCTGACTGGGGAGAAAACCATAAAAAAAAAAAAAAAAAAAAAAAGCGTTGTCTCTGTAGTGTGAGGAGCAGAGGCGAGGCGCTGGCAAGGAGCCCACATACTGCAGCGATGTACGAAAACACGCAAACAACTTCCCCTTGTCAGGGTGGAGAGCCGGAGGAGTTTGCCAGGGACACCTGGTCACTGAGTGCATAGCAAAGGTAGGGGAGGGTGGAGCCGGCGGCGCCTGGTGATGGACTCCTGCATGCATGCATACGCGGGGAAAAAAAAAAAAAAAAAAAAAAACTACAACCAGCTGCTTCGCCAACGCCGAAATGCGTCCGCCGCGGGTGCCGTTTGCACGAGCTTCCAGCTTTGGGGAGTCTAGATGGAAAATGGGCCGCTTTCATCGCCCTCTCTACCGCCACGCCACCCCAAGCGCTGCGTCACTATTGCCTCATTCACACTCAGCAGTCACACACACACACAAAGACACACACACACACAGTGGTGGTGGAGGCTGCCAATGTGGGGTGCCAAACTCAGGAGATGTTAGTGCAGGGGTCCCCAAACTTTTCTCCTGTGAAGGCCACATAACTTTTCCCTTCTCTGATGGGGGGGGTCAGTTTGTAACAGAAAAAGTGTGACGCTCGCAGGCGTGCCTTAACGTAAAAATAATATTGTTTTCCAGAAAGCCACACATAACCAAATAACCCTCTGCGGGTTCTTCACAGAAAAAGTCAGGAAATAAATTAGAACACTATTTACGAAATAAATAATAACCAAATAACCCACTCTGGGTTCTTCACAGAAAAAAAAAGTCAGGAAGTAAATAATAACACTATTTATTTAAAACATAATTTATCCCCCAAAAATGGGTGGTTCTATATTTTTGTCATGCACTGTATAAAAAAAAAAAAATCAAAGCGCGTCTCTGGTATTGTTGAGCGGGCCGGGCCAAATGTGGAGGTGGGACGTTTCCGGCCCTCCAGGACACTTCAGCCTGGACTCTGGAGGAACCAGGCATCAGTGACCTCTGGATCGGGCCTTTGCATCTATGACTGCCAGTTCTGTTTGTACACTGAGTGGAATGTCTAGCATGCATCCTTTGAGGAAACATGAAAGTTGGTGAGGAGGCTTCCTCCCATTCCATGCCGGCGCCGCAAAAAAATGCAAAACCCCAGTTAGAACCGAGCACGTTTATGGCCGGTGGTCCTGCAGACCCTCAAGTCAGGTGTTTAAATACAATATAGGATGGTTTCATTACATTTTCAGAGGAAGAGGTTCATTATCTCCGTGGTTGGAAAGTTTGGCTTGGACAAAATTTGACCAGTGTTGGGATCAGAACACGTCAGCGGGGCGGACTGTTTTTTTTTTTAGTTGTAAATAAAGCTGATGACAATGATGAGGTGACCGACTGTGTTGGGCTACGCATTTATGTGACAAACACTTAGCACAACAACAGAGGTTTTTTTTTGTTTTTCTTACATTTTTTTAGGCAGCAAAAACCCGGCTCATCAGCTCGCAGCCCGGTGGGTTCAGGAATAGGGGGGGGAGGGCCTCGTTTTTGTCATGTCATACAGAGTTTAACAGATTCCTCCATCTTGATGCTTCCCATTACAATTTTGAATAATCTCATAAATGTGCCCAGTAAAAAAGATACAACGAAGCGGATTTGTAAGCCCCAGTGCAAACAACTGCCATGTTTCAGTTGTAAAACGGAACAAAACAGGGCTGGATCGAGCTTTCGCATAGGCCGGATTCCTGGGCAGAGCCACAAATTAACGCTGGTAATCTTCTCTATCTGCTGACACAGGCGACTGTTTTGCGGACGTGTCGCCGACTCAAACGCTCGTTGTTTAACCCGGTTTATTTCTGCTGCTCCCGAGCGGCGGGAACAAATGAGTTGTTGTTTAGAATTTTGCTCGCACGGTTCATATTTCCGGGTAAATCTTTAATACGTTCGCTCGAAGGGCTGCGGGACACGCATAACAGCCAACAGAGATCATTTCACTGTCTGTATTCGTACGCATCAGCTTGCAGGGATGAGTTTGATAGATTGCTGAATGTAAACCGGGGTATACCTCATGGAATATGTTTCTGTACATGATCTCAGTTGCAGTGAGGTCCCTCCCCTGAAGCTGCAGCAGCGCTGGATCTCGCCATGAAGCTCCGAATACACACAAGTCGTGCTTACGTGCCGTCGCAAACCCCGGCTCGCTGTGGACATGCGCCTGAGCTGTATTTACAAAGGGCATGCTTGTTAATAACTAAGTCAGTGTTTTCACCGCCGCCGCTCCAAAATACTTGAAAAGATGCATAATCACGAGTGCTCCACGCACAGCTGTTTCCAGGAGTCCCTTTAAACACAGCTGCTGCAAGTTCTGCGTGTTTCAAACACTCCGCCCATGTTGTTCCTTCTCCCTCAGTCCCTGAAGCTGTCACCTCAACAACGGGCAGTAAAAGAAGCTTTTGTGCTCTCCGGGTCCCGGGGGACGATCACGGAGAGCCCGGAGCCAAGTGTAGATGGCCGCTCATGTAGTTTAGAGTATAAAATTCTGAAAAGGGCATTTGAAAATGTGTTAATAATGGTGGCAAAGTGGCGGCGTCCAGTGTTGAACAGTGAGACTATTGTCTTGGCTCTCTTGGAGCCTGCTGGAGAGATTAAGCACCCAGAGAAAGAGATGAGGTACAGAGGAGAGGGGGGAGGGAGTGGGTAGCAGGGTTGATTTGAAGGGCTTGGATGGTGGTTTGGAGAGTGTTGCCGGGGGGGTGGGGGGTTGGGGGGGGGGCTCCCTCGCAACTCGCTCTCTTCCCCTCTTTTTAAATGAGAAGTCGGTGAGGGCAGCTGGAGGCACGCAGTGTGTTGCAGTGCTCTCAGGCCATGTGGTTTGTATTAGTGAAGACAGGGTGTCTGGCACCAGGATAGAGAGTGGGTGGTTCAGAGGGAGTTTAGGTTGTGTGAGGTTGAGAGGTTACAGGACATTTGGATTTCAGATATCGGAGAGGATATGAAATTCCACGATGAGAAATGTTTTCAGGCGAACTTGACAGATTCACACGCAGCCGCGGACGCGTAAACGCCAACGTGCCTCGCTCGCAAACTTTGACCGGGACAATCGGCAACCGCCCGAGCCCGCTCTTCACGCTAGAGAGCACCAAATGTCACGACCGGCGTGGGGGTCGATGCTCTCGTCAGAAAACGTACGACGGACGTCTTTCCGTTTCGTCGGCGTCGGTGTCGTCGTTTCATATGGTCAAAACATCAGAGGCGCATTTGGGCGTAAACATTAGTCCAACACATTGAGCAAAGCTTTTATGCACTAATTATTTCCTTTTTTTTTTCCTGGTGCGCAAGCCTCAGAGGACAGGACGGGTGTGTGGTGTGTGTGTGTGTGTTTTGCCTTTATCATGTGACAATATAGCATCTTCACCAGCAGGCCACTGTGCTGCACCACAAGCCTGTCCTTCAGGTTATCTATGAATCAGTGGAATATTGAATATTGTCACAGTTTGTTCAGTGCAAAATGTGATACAAAGGCATTTGGTTTGAAATAATTGCCAAATATACTGCTAAAAAAAATAAGATATAATTCATATATGATAAATAGGCCGCACAGTTAAATCACAAAGCAGACTTTCATAAAGCCGAAGCTCAAAAGTTAATTAATCGCCATGTCTCATCCAGCTCAATCAGATGCCAGCAGCAGACTCAGACCAGCACGGGGCCTCGCCAGGACCCCCGCAGCTGCACGGCACCGAGGGAGTCTACAGACAAAGACTGCAGGTCTACCAGGACGCCCAGCAGAGACAGGCCCAACTCGTTCAGAGGCTGCAGACCAAGGTGCCCCGAAACGGAGATGTCAGACGTCTTCAGGTGTTCCGCTGGTCCAACCGTGCCTCCTGTGTTTGCTTCATGTAAGGTTCTTCAGTACAAGAGGAGGTGCGGGGAATTGGAAGAGCAGGCACTGGAGAGGACCTCGGAGTCTGAGAGGATGAGATTGTTGGTAGGTCAAAACTGTTGTGTCACTCTGATTGTTAAAATAAAAAAAAAGGGGCGCGGGCGCCGGCGGCTTACGTCAGCGCAGCGCGTCGCGTGCCAGCTGTGAGGAGCTTCCCACAGAAAGTTTGGTCATATTTACTCTCAGCTGTGTCCAATCTGGTCCATATCGACTGGTAATGTTAAGTCAACAATGAAAAAAAAAAAAAAAACACAATCGGCGGTGCCGCTGCTGCCTTCGCGTTGCCTCTGATCAAACGAGGCACCGATTTCAATCACTTTTTAAGTCTTTTGAAACAGACTGCACTTGTTTTTCACCAGGTTTCTCATGCACGGAACTATGGCTGCGTAACAGACAATATTTTGTCCGAAAGGTCAAAATATTAGGTTGCCTAGAACAAAAGTATTTGGGGTGATGTGGATAAAATAAGATCTAAAATTGGATCCCCTTCAGACACTGGAAATGCATAAAAATAATAAGTTTCTGTTTTTTTCCCACAAAAAAAAATGTTTTTTTTAGATAAATTCCTTAAAATTGAACCGTGATCATGCGGATATTTCTCATTTCAAAGTATCAGCTGCACCTTCCTTTTTCCACTCTAAAGTCTGATCTCAAAATTTCTATACCGGAGCCTTCGGGTTTATAGATTATCCTCGTGTGAGTTGGATTCTGGACTGCTGGACTGCAAACTAGTTGATATGTCACAAATAATGTGTCTCTTAAAGCCAAACGTGGGGTGAGCTCAGGGAGGCTTCCCACTTCCAGAAAATCTGTTGCATTGAGGTGAAATATTTTTTGCTTAACTCGTTCTCATGAGAACCGTGAACCGCTATATGTCCATTCGTTGCAATGCGATCCCGCGCTCGCCCGTTTCTTTGAGTCCAGCTAATGCAACATCATTTTAACAACCGTCAAGATTATGGTGCACGACTGACAAGCAGAAACAACTTGACAGATTTTGGCGCGCGCGCACTTGCGTTTCCATTTTGTGCTCCACGTGGTATTTGAGACCCGGCCGTCGTGAAGGCACACCGAACGTGGTCTCCAAAAGGGGATGGGGGCCTGGATGGGGCATCAGCTGAGGGCCAAATACTCATGATTTGTCACTCGGCGTACACGCGCAAAACTCATCCTCCCGATGCTAGCATGCTAAGCTCAGGTAGCTCATACCTCCACAATCGTCTCCCCTTGAGTTAGCTGGTATGGAGAAGCAGCCGATGGTGGCAGGCACCAGCAACGCTGAGGCCTTCTCCTCCGCTATCTGCCTGTTTGGCAATGCAGCTGACCCCAGCGTCCGTCCCCGAGGGTGGCGGTCGCACACAGTGAATTCATCGTATTTGATTCATCCAAATATTGTCTTTGGCTGAGGGGGCGCCCGCAGAGAATTCGGATGGACCAATTTTCTGCCGAAGTTTGTTCCGCTGTTGTTGTTGCCTTGCAAGTATTTGGACGTTTGCTAACGTACGTGCTGCCATGACGCCATGAGAAGTGTGGCCGTGATGCCGGCGGTGTGTGTGTGTGCGTGTGTCTTCAGCTGCAGGACCGCATGGATTCAGCCCAGCGTCAGCAGCAGGTGGAGCGAGATCTCAACACGGCCGTCCAGAGCAAGTCTGCGCAGCTGGAGGAGGAGCAGAGGAGGTGAGTTATGGGCGGCGTGCGGCGCAGGTAGTCATGAGTTACCCAACCACCAAAAAAAAAAAAAAAAAAAAACTTGTCCACGTTCTGTGCGCCTAAGCAACCCATACTCGGGGGTTTTAGCGTGTGGAACCCAAACTTTAGGAAACCCACAGTAGCATGGAGTCTGCATTTGGATGCAGAAATAAAGCAGTAAATTTGCAGATGAGCCTGATAGAAATTTGCCCCCGTTTTTCTCTTCCTCTGTTTCTTATTTAGAGGCAGAAATCGGACTGAAATATTTCAGTGAAATGTGTGGACCAGAAATATTCGCAGCACCCCTTGAGCATTGTGCTGTGTTTTTTTTTTTTTTTCTTCCTGGATTTGCTTACAGGGAGAATCTGCCCTTGGCAGATAATCTTAGCATCCAGTTTGACAGAAGAAAAAAAAAAAAAGTCAGTGGGACTATGTTGGCGCTCTCCTCCAAAGCATTTTAATGATGCTTCACATTATGTGTGGGCCAAGCCCTGCAGCTGACGCCAGATTGGAATACCCTATGATTTATACAGCTATGAAACTTTATTTGAAGTGCCCATGGCAGAAATGCTGCCAGGGCCTGATCATTTCTACCGCCTAAAATGTCACTTACTGCAGAGTAAACAGGCTTAATCCACTTAAGCACTTTGTAGTTGGTGTAATGTGGAGATTAAGTCCACGGCCATCACTTATATGTGTGACTGGCGAGTCCCTCTCTCTCCCTGAGCCCGGGTTGCCTTTTTAAACACAATGTCATTCAATACATGCGAGCATGAGTCTGGCTCCCTCTCAGAGAGATAACGGAACATCGCAATGTGGCCTGCCTTACTGTAACTGCGTGTGTGTGTGTGTGTGTGTGTGTGTGTGTGTGTGTGAGAGACAGAGAGAATGATGTAAACATTTTTGTAAATGACTCTACGAGCAGATCTGTTCGAAATTAAATCTAAGTTGACGCAGATGTTGTAAAACTGTCACACATGTTCACCCTGTAAGTGTGGTAGGCCGGAGTGGATCTATAGTCCGCAAAATGCAAAACCGAGACACCGACAATGAGAGCGGATGGTGTTTGGTTGCCGTGAACGAGCTATAGGAGGGTGTCATGACAGGTTTTTGTCAGAGAAGCACCAAAGGATCCCTCAGCGTTCGAGCGCTTGTTGTTTCCAGATGTGCCAGCCTCAGCCAAGTCAACTGTACGCTGCGGCAGCAACTGGAGCAGGCGGGCACGGTCAACCGGGGGCTGCGCGAGAGCCTGCGGAGGGCCCGCGAAGACGTCGAGGCCTGTGATACCCGTCTGCGCAGGGAGCAAGAGGTGGGGGGAAAGAAAAAAAAAACCCACAAAAATGAAGCGCTTGAGTCAGGAAAGCAACAGGGAAAGCTCAAGTTGATCCCTCTCCGCGCAGAGATTGTGCAATTAAACTCCTGTTGAGTTCACATGGGGTAGGAATTCCATTCATGGCCAGTTTCATCAATTCACTCTCGTTCCCCGTTCGTTTCACTGCTATGATTTTTTGAGATGTTGTTTCCTGTGAAAACATTCCAACTGCTGAGGGGGAGGAAAATTTTGTGCAAACAATCTGCCGTTCGTGCTGTAAATGGGCTACATCTGTTGATTCAGGGAAATCCAATTATTTGTATGTGTGCCAGGATGTGCGCAGGAGTTCCAGGATTGCATCTGTTTGGGATCACAATAAAACGAGAGGTGCCATCGCTTGCTAAGCATTCCTTACCACCCACCCTCCAGCCCTCCAAGTCCCCTTGTTTGCCTGCCTCTCTCCGCAGACGCGCTCGTCCCGGCTGAGTCGAGAGGAGGCTCGCGTCAGAGCTCTGTGGCGCCAGGCCGCCTCCCTGCGGACTTCTCTCACCCAGCTCCGGACTTTCACTGACAGGTGAGCGCGGTTCCGCTGCCAGAATCCCTCCGGCGACTCCGGGATTCCGCAACGGGGGCCCCGCCCCTCCCCGCGCCTCGCAGTCACGACTGCAGCCGCAGCCCACGTCCTCTCTGCCAATGATCAAAGTGGAGCAGGTCAACAGGGTCGCCAGTTTCCCTCCGCAGTGTTTCCTCACTGGAGGGACAGATGGCTTAAGGTGTCCGTGCTCGCTGTTGAAAGCATTCATCAGGACAAAGCTCGTGAGACTTGGCTCCTATCATCCCGAGCAGCATTGAGGAATAATTTGATTTAATAGCGAGCGCCGGGGCCGCGATCACGTCAGAGCCTGCGCCGCAACCCAAGCTGAAGACGCCTCAAAGCGAGCCCTGATCCCGGGGCTTAATCGCCGCAGACATCCGTCCCTCTCAAACACAAACAGACAGGTTTTTTAATTAGCCTGATGGCTCACAACTTGCAAGGGGGTTGAAAGCAGCATGTCATGTTTCCTAAACCTCACGCGCATGATTCTTTTCAACAGGGCTCTGTCGGATATGCGCGGCGAGTGCGCCGCCGCCAGCCAGCAGCTTCGCGCCGCCTGCGTGAACCTGGCGGCCGGAACGACGCGGGAGAGCGCCCCCGGTGGCGTGGAGACGTCGGCCCTGGAGAGGCAGCTGAGGGACAAGCTCAAGGAGGCCATGCAGCTTCAGGGTCGCTGGGACGCGGAGAAGGTGGAGCTCAACTCCAGGTGAAGTGGTCCTCAGACTTCCTGTTGAGCTCGAGTTGGTGAATCAACTTACAAATGTTTGGTTTTGAGCAACTTAGTCAATGAAATATCTGTTAAAAACAAGAAACCCCTGAAAATCCAATGACACAAAGTCATTATTTAGCTCAATGAGGCACAAATACATACACATGCGCCATCAGCGCGGAAAAATCTACTAAACCGCTTGTCGTCTTTTGAAATTGTGCTGTGTATTTCCGTATCACTCGAAAGGCGTAGAGGATTAATGACGGTAATCCTTATTTCAAATTCAAAAGCATTTAATCCAAAAAAAAAAAAAAAAAAACCTTAAATGCTCCATCCACCAGTCTCTGCTCTGGTCCAGCTGAAGGGGGGAAAAAAGCAGCATACGCCGAAGCAGTGGATTCTGGGCTATGGCACAATCTTTCGAGCGATTGAATGAAAAAAGCCCAATTTAACCCCCGAGATGAAACTCTAGAGCCCCGCGTGGGCTTTGATCGTTAAAAACCTCGTGCACGAGGACTCACGGCGCGGAGTGATCGAGGCCTTTGTGCCTCTTGATGGGCACCTCAGCCGGAGGACGGCGGGAATGTCAGCGCTTTTGTGAAAAGCCATGAGTCACCGTTAATCTCAGGGATCGCGTGTGTAGAATATGATAGTGTTGATGGCCGAGTAGATGGAGAGCACGTGAGTACATGCCAGTCTCGTGTCTCCAATGAGCCGTGTGTGTGTGTGTGTGTGTGTCCTGTCTGTCCATTTTACATGCGTCATTCATGGTGTATCTAGGGTCCTTGAGCTGACTGACACAGTCAAGCACCTCCGGAGCCAGAACAGCGAGAAGGACGCCAGCCTCAACGCCATGCAGATCCGTCTGGACAGGATGGTGGGACCTGGGGAATCGGGAGGGGGAGGTGGCAGATAGACGCGTGGTTTGGGGGTCTAAATTGGCTGTAGTCTGGCCTCGGAGGCTTGATGAACTCCACAACTTCCTTGTCTAGAGGGTCGGCGGTCTGGGGAATGTCAGGCGTGCTCCATGTGTGCCGCTTATCTGATGTTAATGGTTTCCTGCTCAGGAGATGAGGAGAACAGAGGATAAAGCTGAGATGGAGGTCCTCCACACAGAGAGCCAAGCCCTTCAGAAAATTTTATGCCAGGTTCACCAGGTGGGAACAAACAACGACCTACCAAGTGCGGTTTGTTTGGCGAATATTGATATCTGGACGTCTTTTCTCGCTGCCCAGCTGGTTGTCAGTGATGGCGACAGCGGCGGCTGTGAAGGTGTGTCCTCCCCAGCTCCGCACGGCTGGTCTCCTCCGAGGAACACCACGCTGATGGCTGTGCAGAGTTCCCTCTCCAAGCACCAGAAACAAACGCAGGTCCAGCTAAAGTGTCTCTCTCTCTCCACTCTACTTAGTTTAAGTTTCTTGTGAGACGCAAACATCCTACAAATGAGACGGTACCAAAGGGAAAACACGTTTTTTTTCTTGTGGTTTCTGTGCATACGTTAGCTTTTCCCAATCCAAGTTCAACATGCACAAACAACGCATCTATGTACAAACTCCAGGACCTCCACGGGCGCCTGGATGCCGCCCTCGAACAAGTGGACGTGTTGCATAATCAGCTGCGGGAGAAGGACACCGAGAGAAGAGAGCTGGAGCTGAGGGTGCAGGAAGTGAAGGGGGAAAGTCAAGAGGCCAAACAAGCTCTGGAGGAGAGCATGAGAGCCAGCCAGAGATACCGCTGCTCGCTGGAGCTCCTCTGCAGGTTATTATCCAAGATTGGAAGAGGGATTCAAGACTATTGATAACATATTTACTTGGAATTCTGATTCACATGTTCTAGGCTCTGGTTTTATGGGGAAAAGTTTAAACCCAAATCTTAACCGCCATCCTCGCAACTTTCGAATGTACTGAAACCTTTCCAGGTATCGATTGTTTTAGGGAAGACATCAAGTATCGCCGCTTCGATGGCGGTGATGGTGCATGTGATGTCACCGTTCTCTCAGCGGTCTCGTCCCGTCTCGCAGTGAGAAGTGCGGCGCGGAGAGGCGGCTGTCGGGGATGCAGCAGGAGGTGGACTCCCAGCGCGCCGAGCTGGAGGCGCTGCGAGGCTCCTCTCTGGAGCTCCACAGACAGCGGGACCTCCTGAGGCAGCAGAGGGAGGATCTGGAGACGCAGCTGGCACGCCAGCGCGCGGAGGCCCAAAGAGGGTACGCCAGCGCCGAGAATGTCCATAACACGACGCACATCCCGTCGCCCGCGATTGTTTTCGAGCTCTTATTTGTTTAGAGTTCAGATCAGTAACACATGTCATTCTCCGGCCAGCAACGCACCCCGATGACATTTGGATGAAAACATAAATGATTTACATTGCATTACCGTACTCATGCAAGAGGAAAACTTTCTCTCTTTTTTTTTTTATTTTTTATTTATTTATTTTTTTTAAAGGGTTTCTGTTGCTAAAAAAAATTTGATTAGCTGAGAATTGGAACAGGACATGCGATCCAGCAAAAATAAGTAACTCCCCCTGCGTTCTGGCCTTTGGCACCAACATTTCTCCATCTTTCAAAGGGGAGATGGATTGCTGTTCAGGGCTTTTGTTTGTATAAATAATATGTGGGATGATGAAACAGGCTTGTATATGATACATTTCGTGTTTCAGCGAGAGGAGTCTGGAGGAGCTCGGAGGTAAGCACTCGGATCTGCGCAGGGAACTCGTGGCGGCGAAGGAGGCTCTGAGCCGGGTCACCCTGCAGAAGGAGGTGCTGGAGGACGAGAAGGCCAGCATCACTCTGGCTCTCAGCAAGGTAGGCTGCGGTGTTGCTCTGCAGCTGCCCTGGCAGCCAGACTCTCTGTGAGGAGCCTAATACTTTGATATTTATGATGCGCTCCACAGATGGAGTCCCAGTGTGCGGCGCAGGAGTTAGTCCTCACCAAACTCCAGAATCAGGAGGCCGCCTTAAAAGATTCTCTAGCTAAAATGGCCGCCCTGAGTGAGGGCTTGGCCAAAGACAAGGTGGAGCTCAACCGCATCCTCCTGCAGGTCAGCAGCCGCGCGGTCACCCTGGCAAGGAGGCACAGCAGAGAAGATGAGAGGTTAAAATATGTTTTTTGTCCTTCCCAGACCGAGGGGGAAAAGGCGATGCACGGCGGTCGCAGACGGGAAGCCGAGGCGGAGCGGGCGGCGGCCAGGGAGGAGACGGCACGGGCGCAGCAGGAGATGATGAATCTGCTCGCTGAGAAACAAGCCCTGGACAGCTCCCACAGTCACTTGCGGGATCTGTGCCAGAGGCTTGAAGCGGAGCTGAGCCTGCTGCGGGGGGAGAGAGCTCAAGCCCTGGAGCAGCACTCTCAGGTCAGGGACCCCCGGCCGTTCACGCTCTCCAGCCTCTGTGCTCCCAGATCCCACCACCTGGGAGGATGACGGCGGCGTTATTAATAGCTTTCAGCAGGTTCACGCAGCTTGTTGTCACATTAAACTGTACTGGAAACACTGGCTACATCTGCCATGCTTTTTTTTTTTTTTTTTTTTTTCATTCTAGAGGGATGTGGGGAGCAGTTCAGGCCCTCTCTGTGCTTTATGAGTAACATGGGACATAACAAGTGAGGGCTCTTCGTGAACAAATGTGAACTAGATAAACAGATAGACATATAATATCCAGCAGGGGTTTGGCGAAGGACCCAATAAATTTACACCCAAAGTATTCCCGTTTTCCCCCGAATAAATCCAAATCTCGCCATTTGTTTCGTCTGCCGAAGAACGAAAAGAATCCGCCTCTGCTTTATTATCTGTCCCGAATGTGAAACTAGGACATCCGTGTTGATCTCAGTTTGAATTGTACAAAACCAAAAAGAAAAAAAAAAAAAACACCTGACAAATTCCATCCCAAACCATTTTTAGATAACGTATCTTTAAAAATAAATGAGCCGGTGGATGAAACGAGCCCCGGAGTGGCCCCCATTGTACCAAGCTCACGTTTCATCCTCTCACTGGCCCGGCTCACATTCATAACATGAGTGTAACTCATCCAGTTTAATATTTACCCAAGAAGAGGCCCAAAGACATCGTGTGCTAATATTTACGGCGAGTTCGATTTGGTGTGGTAGAAAATCAAATTACGGTGATTGTTGCCTTTCAAACAAGGTGCTTCGGTGAAATCTTAGAGGCTGCAGGGGGCCGATTACAAACTCAACCATTGTGTGGCCGTGTGTGTCGGCGAGTCACCTGAAAAGCATAAGGAAATTAGAGGCCATAGTTTATAGTTCATATTTCTGGCGGGGGGGGCTTTTCTCGCTGGATTTTTCGAACCGGGAGAATGTGAATGTAAAATAAAACATCGGCTGCAAATGCGGTGATGCCGGAACTGTTTCATTTCTTATCACCAGCGTGGAGCTGATCTTGTGTGCCTTTCTAGCCATACAGCGACATTGCTCTCCTCATCTAACATCTATGTTCAACTCTCAGATAAAAAAGCAAACCACATTTCCCAGAGTGTGGAGGCGTTCCTTTAAATCACATGGCTGTGTGATTTTAAAGGTATTAGCTAACGATTTACTTTGACCGTTTTAGCCCCGTTCAGGACCGAACTGGTGACATCACCGACTACCATTATGTCCAAATCCATCATTTTTTGCAATTAAGTGCAATTTTCATAACAACTTGGCTGTTGAAATCCGTGTTTTTACAGAGAGATGATTCCCAGGTGAACCCTCGGAAAATAATCTGTTTTTCGCAGTTTTAATAAACGCTGAGTGAAAGTGACCACATGAATTGCACATTTACACAGTTCATTACTGTGCTTGCGAGATATCGGCCCTGTGGTTTGTCATAATGATTTAAGGGGTAACCAAAAAAAAAAATTCATAACCTCCCTAATCATTAATGTTTTGCTTGAGTTAATGCATTTGTTATGGGCTCTGCAGGTCTTACATGCTCTCATGAATAGCTTGAGTTTGTTTTTGCTTTTTTTTTTTTTTTTTTTTTTTTTTATTCGCGCTGTTAAATGAAGACTGTGTAGAAACTGTACCGCTATTCATGCTCCCGCTCATGAAAAAGGTTACGCCATGCCGGGTTTTTTTTGAGCCGCGTTGTGTGTGTGTGTGCGTAGTATAGCTTTGAATGCATACAATGACGCGCTGTGTTCCTTTGTATATTGTGTCCCCTGGAAGCAGCAGAAGTTTAAATGAACTGCTTGACGACACGTTGTATTTGTGTGTTGGTCTCCAGGTCAACAGGCAGATGCAGATTGTGTCAGAGGAGCTGTGTGCGTGCAGGAAGGAGCTTGAGACACAGACCACAGCCCTGAAGAGAGCTGCCCATGACAGGGAGGAGCTGGCCAAGGACAAGGCTGCTCTGGATGTCAAGCTCAGCTCTGCTGAGCGAAAGGCTTGCGGTCTCACGCAGGAGCTGCTTGCACTTAGGTCCGAGTGTGTTTGTGTGTGTGTGTGTGGGTGTGTGTGTGTGTGTGCGCGCGCGCACGCCAGGGGTGGCCCGGCGTCTCAGTGTTGGAGACCAGTTTCAGATTGTCCCCAGTTTGTTTTCACGGCATTTGCAATCAGCACAAGCTAAATTGGTTTCTGTCCTCAGCGGTGAAGCTTGGGGTCAGGGTTGAGGTCAGGAATGCTCCAGTTATGGTTTTGGTTAAAGGAGGGACTAAATGTTAGCCCGTTCAGGGTCCTCAAAAGCGTCATAAACAACTGTACGTCTGCAGCAGTGTCTGTTTGTGTAAGTCAGACCGACGGCCAATGCTCATCGAGGGTTGTTTTCACTTTTTAAGAAAAGGTTACTCTCTAAAGCTCAGGGAGTCTCATGTAACAAGAGTCTTTAAGTAACATGGTTTTATTTGGAAACTACACTCGCGGTGGATCATTGGATTTTATGATCTTCCACACCTAGTGGTTCAAAGGTCTATTTTTTTTTTTTTTTTCAGAACTCAAACCATGCTACCTCTGTGTTCCAGGGCAGAGAGGCAGTCCCTAGAGGCGGCGCTGTTTGAGAGTCAGGAGCTTTCCGTGTCTCTGAAGGCCGAGTGCACCCGGATCGAGGGGGAGAGGCACAGCTTGCTCTTGGCTAACGAGTCCTTGACGCGTGAGTAGCCCCCCCTCCCTCAGAGACCCCGTTGTCCTCTGTGCCAAGCCCCCCGGCCATGAAGCATTTCCAACAGCCCGCTGGAGATCCATATTTCAACTGTGAGCTCTGCAACAGCTGGGCTCCGGCATCGGTGGGGCTACTTTCTCAGCTGAAAGGGGTCCCGCCACTCCGCATTAGCACACATGAATCAAATAAGTGGTGTTAAGCTAGCATGCTCCTCACAAGGACAGGGGGGGACTATCCGCTATAAATAAAAGTCCAGAAACAAACCTGTGAATCCCGAATCATCCCGTTTGTGTGCTGCGTGGCTCTCGTGCCTTAACGGACTTATTTGTTTTGATTGCGGCTCAGGCGACGCCGCTCGGATGCTGGCCGACGCCGAGCGCCGGTTCGCGCAAGAGCGGAGTAGCTTAGAGGAGGAGGTGGCCCGGGTGGAGAGGAATGCCCGGCTGAGCCTGAACAGCAGAGAGCAACTTCACAGAGAGCAGCTAGAGGCTGAACGCGGGCAGAAGGTACGACTCCACTGACATGTCAAAAATCACGGCAGGTGCACACACGCCGACCAGCCGTGACGTTATGACCACTGACAGGTGAAGTGAATAACCCCGCTCATCTCGTTATCATGGCACCTGTAAGTGGCTGGGATACATTTTCTCCTCAAGCTGATGTGTTGGAAGCAGGCAAAATGGGCGCCAAATCACAAAGTCACAGCAACATGAGCTACAGTAATGAGAGTAAGAGGTGTGACGAATGGTGTCAAGGACCAAATTGTGATGGCTCGGAGACTGGGTCGAAACATGTCCAGAACTGCAGCTCTTGTGGGATTGTTCCCTCTCTCAAAAGTGAAGTGGTCCAAGGAAGGAAACGTGGTAAACCGGTGACAAAGTCATGGGCGGCCAGGGCTCATTGATGCATGTGGGGAGTGAAGGCTGGCTCGTGTGTCCCGATCCAACGAATGAGCGGGTTTAGCTCAAATTGCTGAAAAAATGAATGCTGGCCCTGATAGAAAGGAGTCAGAACACACAGTCATGGAGGTTTGTTGTGTGTGGGACCAGTCAGGGTGCCCATGCTGACCCCTGCCCACTGCTGGAAGCACCAACAATGGACACGTGAGCACCAGAACTGGACCACGGAGCAACGGAAGAAGGTGGCCTGGTCTGATGGATCAGGTTTTCTTTTACATCCCGGGGATGGTCGGGTGTGTGTGTGTCACTTACCTGGGGAACACATGGCACCAGGGTGCATAATGAGAAAGCAGGGGGAGGCAGTGTGATGCTTTGGGCAACGTTCTGCTAGGGAACCTTGGGTCCTGCCATCCATGTGGATGTTCCTTTGACACGTAGCAGCTACATAAGCATTGCTGCAGACCATGTCCCCCCTTCCATGGAAACGGTATTCCCTGATGGCAGTGGCCTCTTCCAGCAGGATAATGCTCCCTGCCACAAAGCGACAATGCTTCAGAAATGTTTGAGGAACACAACAACAGGTTCAAGGTGTTGACTCGGCCTCCAGGTTCCCCAGATCTCAATCCGATCCAGCATCAGTGGGATGTGCTGGACAAACAACTCTGATCCGTGGAGACTCCACCTCACAACCTCCAGCACTTAAAGGATCTGCTGCTAAAATCTTGGTGCCGATACCACAGCAACACCTTCAGAGGTCTCGTGGAGTCCAGGCTTTGATGGATCAGAACTGTTTTGGCAGCTAAAGAGAGACCTCCACAACATTGGTCATAATGTTATGGCTAACCGTGTACACTTGTATGAGGACATGGGTGTGTGTGTGTGTGTGATTAACAGGAGCAGCAGCATGCAGAGCTGACGGCTGGGCGGCAGCAGGCTGAGGAGCAGCTGCGTAGACAGTGCGAGGAGCTGCGTGTGCGCAGCCAGGAGGAGCTGCGGCAGGTGCAGGAGGAGCTGGTCAGGCTGCAGCAGGACTGCAAGCAAAGCCTCCTGCAGGCTGAGAGTGAGAAGCAGCAGGTGTGTGTGTGTGTGTGTGGTGCTCTGCAGCGGCTTATTCCGTGTTTTTGCGTGTGGACTTTTGAAGGACTCCAGCTTTTGTCTCGTCACCATGTCATGTGGCGCCTTCGATCCGGTCCATCCCCAGTCAGCGAAGGTTTCACACGTGCGCCGCGGGTTTAGAATGTGGAACGGTGGCTGACGGTTGAGGTTCGTCCTGAACAGGCTTTATCCCAGAAGGAGGCGGAGAGGGCAGCCCTAGCGGAGAAGCTGGCCGGCCTGCGGCAGGACGTGGCCACGGCCAGCATGGAACTGGAGCGCACGCGGAGGGAGGCGCTCAGCAAACGAGAGCAGGACAAGGTAAACACCCGCCGGTCACTCTTCCTCTCCCTCTGCGCGTCCAGCAAAAACCGCATCATGTGCATCTCTCCTCCAGAACCAAATGACTATCCTCAAGTCCGAGATGCAGCACTCGCAGGCTCAGTTTGAAGAGGCCCTGAATTCTCACGAGAGTGCCGAGAGGAGTTTGTCCGAGCAGGTCAGAGAGTTGAACCAGCAGAGTGAACACGCACAACAAGAGGTGAGAAGGTTCAAGTCCCACCAGCTCCGCCGTTTCCTTTCCCTCTCCACACAAACCGTCTGGTCAGTGGCGCCGCCGAATGCATTGCAACGATGACTCATGGAGCGCGCAACTATTGTCACCATTAAGTGGATGTTATGATGGTTGGATGATGATTTGCTCAGAAAGAAATATCACAAAAATCAGAATATATTGGCTGGGTGTTGCCACGAAAATGGATAGGCAATTTGAGGCTTGTTTGGCTTGGCATAGGATGGGAGGCCTGGGATACGCTTCCACTGGGAGGGGGAGTTTGTATCCAATTAGTACCAGTGTGAGGGAGAGCCATTTACCATTGGCCTCTGTTGACATTGGCCGATGCCAAAGAACTTTACTAGCGTGAGGGTACCATCAGGTACAGAGTGTGCAGGGCCAAATCCTACAAGGAGCGCTGGTGTCCACTCAGCCTCTCTCCTTTCTGTGCCTTGTTCCTGTCAGACCCACAGGAAGAAAATTGACTTTCAATGACCTTAATATAAACAAAAAATTTGCAATTAGAGACTATAATTTTGGCCCGGTGACACACCGCCCCGAGCCAAATGAGAGCTGTAAATCTTGACTCTTTGGGGTAGCTTGAGGTCAGGATTCCAAGCGCAGGGTCGCTGGGCGTTTTAGCGAAACGGCAAGCTCACAGTCACCTCATTAAGATGTAACTGCAGGGCTGCGAGGGCCCCACCATGTCTTGATTTAAACGACTGGTTTCCCTGGAAAAGCAGAATGTTTATCTATGTGGGACTATGTGGGTTTCAATAAAAAAAAAAAAATAAAAAAAAAAGGCAAGAGTGGGGATCCATCCTGTCTTCGCTCTGTCTCCTTAGTCTTGTCAAATTATGGTGAATGAGGCTGTGTGGAGCCAGAGCAGAGGACTTTTGAGGTTTGGACAGCCCTCCCTGCCGTATATCAAGTCAGGCTTCAGCGGCGCTGTCATATTTGGCCGCCGCCCCTGCTCGTTTTCTTGTTTGATTATTTTCACTAATCCCATTTCGGGATTCTCATGTCAAGACGGTGACAAAGCAGGAGTGAGAGAGGGTGACAGAGAGCTGGAGAGCGTGGCGGGGGAAGAAAGCCGGGCGAGAGAGGCAGAGTGAGAGGGGGGGGAGGATACGCTCCCTGGTACCATAATATGGAATCAAAGTTTGAGTTAACCCCTTGTGTAAATAAGCCGACGGGAGGCGGGGTGATGGGGGGGGGTGTTTATTTTCTCCCCTGCAGCAGCGAGAGGCTGGCTCCGCCGGGACCCCGGGTCCCCCTCTCTCATCCACATAACACAACACTGCTGCCCTCATATTCTCTGCCCCCTCTCCTCCCACCGCCCACCTCCACCCACCCAAAAAAAAAAAAAAAAACGAAACCTGATAAAATAAAGTATAATTGGACGGCGCAGCTCTGGCTTGCTTTTTTTTCTCACGTAAGAGTTTATGAGAAAGAGACATCTTGTGTGGCCCGAACATTACACTCCTCCTCATCCGTGCTCCTCATCCTCCCTTTCTCCACCCCCCACCGTCTCCCCCGCCACCTCCGGAGGGGGAGGGGGGGGGGGCGCTGTTTATCATGCTGCTCTCTGTGGATCCGAAACATCGCGAGCAGCAGTCGGGAGAAGGGGAGAGACAGCACCTGGCGACGGGCCTAACTGGCTCTTATCCATGCCCAGATAAGCTCTGTCCTCCCTACTTCTCTTGCTACACACACCATGTTGCCGTAAAACAGAATATAGGTCATATGGTGTCTTGGAATTGAGCACGCAGCACTAAAACAAGGAGACGCCGAGGTTTAACGTCCTCACTATAAAGCTCAAGTATTAATCTGATACTGAAGCAGCCAGCCACTCTATGTTGAAGTACTTTTTGATTCCAGTCATCATACATGCGCTTATGGGGCCTTATAATTGAAACCGATAAGGTTTAAAAGCGCTTTGAGGCTTAATTTTCTTTTACAAGTCCATAAAACTAATTTTTCACCATATTAGGCAGATAACCCGTCAGTGAAACCAGGAACGTAAAAAAAAAACAGGTTGATATTTATAAGCAGGGGTTTACTATCTATTAACCTGTTGAAAAAGTGGTTTATCCTGTTTGCCAATAAGACTTCCCAATAAACCCTAGTTTGCCTGTTTATTCTTCTCCCTCTCCATAATCTGGACATGAAGTTAGAGGCACTACGTCGACAGCTGCAGGAGGCAGAGGACGGACTCCTTAAAGGCCAAAGGGAGCTGATCGAGGCTCACAGGGGGCTCCAGGACTGTGCACAGGAGCGGGACAAGGAACGGAAAGAGGCCCTGAATCTGAGGAGGCTCTTGAGTGATGAGGCCAGAGAGAAAGAGGCCATCCAAGCCTCTAACCAGGAGCTGAGGTCTTTCATCAAGAGAGCGGAGAGTGACAACAGCAGGTATCGCGCGTGGCTGCAAATTCGCATGTGGATGGATGTGCTGCGCTTCATTGCTCTCTGTCACGTAAACTTGAAACATATCTCGGGTAGCCTGAGAAGAGCCGCGGAGGAGAGCGGCCAGAAAGCGTCCATCTTAGAGGAATGCAGAAGCTCCATGCACCAGGAGGCAAGGAGTCTGCGGAGTTGCATGCGAGAGCTGGAGAAGTCCCGCCTGCAGGCTCGCAGAGAGCTGCAGGAGCTGCGCAGGCAGGTGAGCGATCGCCGATTTCCGTCCCATTTGTTCCGAATGGCCGATTATATCCAGGCATCGTGTGCTGTGTGAACGCGAGCAGGCAAAGGCGCTGGAGGGCGAGGACAGCCGGCAGAAGCAGGAGCTGACGGAGCTGCGGGCCAGGGTTTGTCAGGAGGAGCGGAGGGAGGAGGAGGCGCGGCGCGAGGCGCTCGCTCTCAGGCAGCAAGTGCTGGAGCGCGAGGCTGGCAGGGACGCGGCGCTGAACGAGGTAGAGGCCCCACCCACCCGCCCGGGAGCGAATCTGTTAGCAACATGCTAGAGCAAACCCTCCCAAACGGTATGCAGACTGGAGGAACACCTCACGCAGACTTGAGAGCGTGAACGTAGCTCGCCGCCTGCTGCAGTCTAACAGGGATGGGTTATCGCTCACCATTTCGTGAGCATGACAAACTTGCAGATCTTCCAGAAATCAAACATTTTAGCATCTTTTTTTTTTTTCACTCTATCAAAAGGGCGTCTGAGCTTACCCATTACACCAAAATTCCCAAGCAGTTACCGTCGTCAAGTGAACGTACGTATTGTGTTTCCAAGACTATGGAGTCAAAAGGATTAGACATTACGATGATACGTAATGGTCAGCTAAATGCAACAAATATCATTCCGCCCGTCTGGTGCACATCCTGTGACCACCCATCAAATGTCTGACCTCGCCGAGGCTGAGAAGCCTGCTATTAAGGGATCAAAAGTGGCTACGATTCCAAAGTATACGGTCGTTGAATTTTATTTCTCAGCCATTTAGAAAATATTTTCTTCCAAGCCCAGTGGTCGATTTATATCAATCCTCCACAAAAATATGGTCTTATTATTTGCAGAATCGAGGCGTATTTCTTCAGGAATTGTCCTGCACTGCAGCGCTGCGTGACCCTGCCAAGTTGTTTCCATCGCTTCTGATTAACTGCAAGCGCAGGACTCGTGATTTTGTGACGCGATAACGAGGATTCTCTCGACTCCGCTGTGCGTTTTTCTCGGGGGGCAGGCTGCGGGTCTGCAGCGCCGCGTGGCGGAGCTGGAGGCGGCAGAGCGGGGGAGGCGAGAGCAGCTGCAGGAGAGAGAGGCCCACCAGCAGCGGAGCGACCGGAGGCACAGGGAAGTCACCGTCCAGCTGGAGGCGGCGCTGGCGGACGCGGCCGCGCGGATCAGCGAGGTCACGGCGCAGGCCGGCCTGGCCGAGAGCAAGGCCCGGGGCCTGGAGCAGCGGCTGGGGGCGTGCGACGCTCGGAACCGGGACCTGGAGCACAAGCTGTCGGGCTTGTGTTCCGCCCTGCGCCGCACTGTTGGCATCAGCAGCAGCAGCAGCAGCAGCCTGCTCCCACGCGGGCATGGACGGTCTCCGTCTCCCCGGAGAAACCACCTAGAAGTGAAAGGTGCGGTGTTTCACTCACACGTCGGAGCATCGTTGAGCCTTTTTTACCATCAGGTGATGCATGAATAGATGTGGTATCTGGTCAGGGGGGGTTGGTGTGACAGACGGGCCTTCGCCTTCCATGTCTTGTGGTGACCATGAAGAGCTGGATGTGGACCACGTGCACGCGGCGCTTCAGGATCTCCAGCAGGAGCTCAGAGACGCACAAAGAGAAAAGGTATATCCGAATACTGCAATAAGGGAGCTAAATGACACAAACCTCATACTTTGCGTCCCACTGAATCAGACTGTTGTGCTTAAGGTGGATGGTTTTGCATTTTCAGACCAGCAGATCAACAAGCTCACTGTTTGAATTTCCCCATTAAATATCCAGTGGTTTTTCATTCCATAGGATGAATCCAAGGCTCAGATAGTCAGTCTAAGTCAACAGGTGACTGAGCTCCAGGGCAACCAAAGCAAGTCAGCTGACCAGTTGCTGCAACTACAGAAGTCCTGGAAGCAATCAGAGGAGGGTAGGAAAAGCAGATGATCCCATAAGCATTCAGTAAATATCGGGTTTTCATTCTGTTTAGACATGCGGCTTAAGTTACGTGTTCTTCCAGGAAATCGAGAGATGGCGGAGCGATTGCGCGAGGCACACGCGTCCCTCTCGCTGCAGGAGGAAGCGGCACATTGTGCCGAGCGGGAGAAAAGAGGCCTCGAGGAAGAAGTGGCTCATTTCCGGACCTCTCTGCAGGCTGCCGAGGCCGAGTCTCGGGCACTGAGGGTGAGCAAAAAAAAAAAAAAAAAACCGAAAGGAGAGAACAGCGATTTAGAAATAGCAACCGCAAGCACTTCCAACCGCGCTAATTCTTTCACAGGAAAAGTTGGAGCTCTCGCAGGACTCGGAGGCACGTGCACACGCAGAGCAGCGGAGGCTGAAGGAGTCTCTGGAGGCCGCCGAAGGCAGGGTGAGCCACCTGGAGCTCACCCAGCGCACCCTCGAGGGCGAGCTGCAGCGGGCGCAGCTCAGGGCAGCGGAGCTGGACGGCGAGGCGGCGGCGCTGCAGGAGCGGCTGGCGGACACGAGGAGGCGGCTGGGCGAGAGCGAGGACCAGCGCGCGGCGCTGGGGGTCGGCGAGGAGAGGCTGGCCGCGCTGCTGGCCCGAGCCGAGCAGCACGAGGGGCAGCTGAGGGGGCAGATGCGCGCACTGTCCGACACGCTGAGCGACAGCAGGAGCAGCGCGGGAGGCCTGCAGGGGCAGGCGGCGCAGCTGCAGCGGGCCCTGAGCGTCGGCGAGCAGGACCGCAGGCTGCTGCAGGTACAGTTCATCACCTAGACGACCGCGAGGGGAAAGTGAAAACATGAGGTGGAATGTGGAAGAACAAACTGCTGGCAGAAGCAACATATTTCCGTTGCCTAACATCATGTCATGTGCGCCGTATATTTTTTTTATTTGATAAGATTTTCTCCTCTCTGGGTGCGAGATGCTTCGGTGAAACCTCAAGATGAAATGCGGGGCCACGCTTGGGCTTTGATTTAACGGGGCAGCTATTTAGCCTTCTCGGCGGCAGGCTGCGCATTTTTCATTTGCATTTGCTGCCGTGGTTTTTCCTGAAGGACCTCAAAGACGGAGCAATAAAATGCTCAGGCAAGCTCATTAATTCTCAAAGAGCTTCTCAGGGGAGCTTAGTTTGGGACTGCACATTAAAGATACTGTGCAAGCAAACACATTACCCTCTTGGTAGGAATTTCTTAGTTTGCTCAGAGGCTGTTGGCTCATTGCTCGGAAAGCAAAAAAAAAAAACAAAAAAAAAACCTTACACCTCGACCTCAGAGCATTATGTCATTAACTGTGAAAGAGACAAATGTGACCGTGTCCATAGGAACGTCTGGACAAAACTCGAGATGCCCTGTCCGAGAGCAAGAGGCTGAACCGCACGCTGACAGAGCAGACCCAGAGCCTCCAGAGGGCCCATGAGGACTTGGAGCTCAAAAACTCAGAGCTGAAGAAACACAACAAGGCAATGAAGGAGGTGAGTGGCGCCGGGGTGAGCTTCCGGATGAAGGTGTAAGAGCTCAGGCTCTGTTTTTTTGGGGTTGTTTTTTTTTTTTTTGACGCACCGCACCATGCCGCAGAGCGCCAGGCAGCGGCGCCAGCAGGCTGAGCTGCAGGCCCGGGAGAGCGATCGGCAGCTGCACGGGGAGACGGAGCGGCTCCGGAACCAGGTCGCCGAGCTGCGGGGCTCCGTGCAAAAGCTGCAGGGCGAGAGAGCAGAGATGGAGAGGGCGCTGAAGCGCCTCGCCGGAGACAAGTCGGCGCTCAGGAAGACGCTGGAGAAGGTGAGCTCCTCCTCCACCCCCCGCCGCCGTGTCCAACCTGGTCTTCACGGTCAGACGGTGAGCCTGAGAGAAGCATCAGAGGATTCATAGCCTCTCAGGAAACACACTTTTTGCCAGATTGTCAAGATTACTTGGTCCAGGGCAAAGTCGAGATAACCCGACGCGGCGAAACCACAGACTCTTACACTTCCCACAATGCAACATGTCACATCTTTCATTTAATGTCCCTACGTGGTAAATAAAAATGTCCTCGGATCTCTTTAGATCTCACAGGGCCAATTTTCTAGTCCCCAGGAACGAGTTAAAGAGACGACGACACGTGGAAGTGGTGCAGCAGCCCTTCCGGGGATAAGAGCGTAATAGATGAGTAATATCTGAGTTATTAAAGTTCAAGCCTACTAATGACAGCGAGGGGCGGCGTCATCATGCAAAAAGCATGGAGCCTTTTTTTTTTCTGACCCCACAGCATTTTTTTTTTTTTTTTTTTTTGTTCAGTGGACCTGAAACCTTCATGCATAATATGAGGTAGAAGATTGAAATGTTCAAGGGAGCCAAACCGCAAACGGCTTTAAACGTAATTGAAAGAATCTTACCGTCGACTCCGAAAACTGCTGGAAGCCTGCGTCGGTAACGGGTCCAGGTCTGAAAATAATGTGTGCTCGACGTCGGTTTGAAGCCTCGCTGCACATTCTGGACCAGCTGAGGACGCACGTGTGCCGAGCCATTAGGGCGCATGAAGGGGGCCCGTTGGAGCGATCCAGCCGGGAGGAGGTGATTAGAACAATTTGCTGTTTTATTGTGCTGTAGTAGCTCGCGACTTTATTTGCGTAATTTTTAACGTCTTTGTCACACGGCGCATGAAGTAATCCCCCGGGCAGCGGTGGAAACATGTAGGTGTGGGGGGGGGAGTAAGGGGGGGCTGTGAGAACCGAGAGGCTCGGCGCTTGGCTCCTGCTTTGCGCATTACAGGAAGGCGCATGAGCGCTCATGGTAAAGTCGTTCGCATTATGTCACCGCCGCGCTGTTGTCAGGTGGAGATGGAGAGGCTGCGGACGGAGGAGGAGGAGGAGGCGGCGGCGGCGGCCAGAGGGCAGGAGCAGGCGGGGCGGGCGCTCCACGGGCTGCAGCAGCGGCTGTCTGAGAAGCAGGAGGAGGTGCGGCTCCTGCAGGTGAGAGGGGTTCCCGCAGGAGACGGATAAATGGCGCGCATAAACCATCTCGGTCCACCGCTGAAATAAAGATCCTCGAATGGGAAGCCGGGAGCGAAGCGTGCCAGATGTTCCGAGATGAACACTCGAGAAAGCGGCAGATGCGGCGACTCGATGGAAACACACTCAAATAAGTAAAGCAGACGGCAGAAATTCTCCAAAAAAAAAACAACCCTCATACCCACGGACGTCCGAT
>CAAKHG010026559.1:2443-14569 GCA_901007715.1 Dactylopterus volitans | reverse complement strand
CAGTAAGAGTATATACCGTCTTTTTTTTTTTTTTTTTTTAAGTGTCTCTGCTCAGTGGCGGCAGAAACGCGTCCACGTCTCTTTCAGATCCTTTTTTTTTTTTTTTTTTTTTAAGCGAGCTTTTGAAACGCTGCGAGAGAAAAATGCGACTCGGGCGCGTTTTTCGGCGCACTTAAGCGGAGCGAACAAAGCACCCTGCAGAGTGCGCTTCCGTCTGATGTTGGCAGATGCACCAATGAGCCAGAACATTAAAATTACTGTGTTTACCGCATAATATTAGGCAGCAGCCCTACAAAAAAAAAACATTGGCCCTTCAGGAGGCGTTTCATGTCCACTGCAATTCGTGATGCTGTCGAGCTGTGCTGGGTTTTACCAAGAGGTGTCCCGAACACTCTGTCACACCAGTTCATTTGAGTGGGATGACCAAAATATTAGGGACACCTCTCAGTGGCAACCTCAAACAGATCCAATCAAAATTCAGCATAAAGCTCCTTGGTAAACATGCAGCGGTCGTAATGTTTTGGCCGATGGTCTCGAAATGGGCGATAAAAGCACTCGTTAAGCAAGGGGAGAAAGAAACAAAAAGACGCCTTGGCCATTCCTGCTCTCGATCTTAATTCAATCTAAATTGGTTGGCCGCTTTGTTTTTTTTTTCCTTCAGCCTGTTTCGAGGAAGATGTCGACACCAGAGCCCGATTATTCCTCCTCTCATGGAGCAGCTGGTAATGGGGGGCTTGATCTTCCCTTCAAAACTTGCTCACAAAAGGTGCTCCACTCTCCTCAGAGGCATATCAAGTGTGTTTCCAAGCAGACCGAAAAACAAGTTGCGCCCGCTCCCCACCAAATTACGCCATCATCTTCTAGCTATCTAATGTCATACATCAAAATGTGCACTCAAAACACGGCGGCTTGTGTGGCTCATTGAGTGGTTATGAAGTCATCTTCGGGCTGGAGCAGCTGTGATACATATGCAACACTTGTTTGCGGCACGCGCGTCACGCACCGGCCAAATTGCACCACATCCACCTTCCGAATGCTACGTTCTCTCCGGGGAGCCCATTCCATTAAAGCATCGTTAAGCTGTTGCTGACATTTGGTCATAAGAGCCAGCGTAATCCTCGTGTGTCGGCTTCTCAAGGTAAAAAAGGTGGGGGGAAATTTCAAAACCGGAAATTGTAGCGGCGTTATGCCGGGCTGCGTTCCAATTCCGTGTCCCGTTCCGATTGGTTGCTTTGAAAACGTAGTCAGGCAAAATTGCATGAAAGAGCACACTCAAAAGACACTCAAAATGTTTGGTTTTTTTTGGGACACATGAGTGTGTTTTCCTTGTCATGATGGCGAGTTCCAGGTATCCTGACCTCTTGTGTTTTTTGTTTTTTTTTTAACAGGCTGATGTCACGGGCATTTTGACCGTTGCTAAGGTAACCGTAAGACGTGTTTTACGTCGCCGAGAGGCATCCGTGGCGCGCGTGCAAGTGAATAAAGGGGCGTGAAATTCGGGGGGGAGGAGGGAACAAAAAACGCGTGATCGTTTGACCTCGGCTGCTGTTCCCGAGGCGACGCGTGTCAACCAATCACCGTTGCTCTGAATCATTGTTAATTTGACGACCCCAATCCCATCTTTCACGCGGCCGATCTCTCATCAGTTCCGCCTCGGCTTAAACCGCAGAAAGTCAGGTGGATGACTTGGCTTCATCACTTAATGAATGCCAAACAATCTCCAGCCCTGACACTGATTGGGGAACGCCGGACGGCGGCTGCGCACCTCCCGAGACGTCTTATGAGAGGAGGTAAATAGACGTGAAAGTGTTGCTTTGAGAAGGCGGACGCACACAGACATGTATAATTCATGAGCTGGCCAGATATGAACATTCCCTTTTTCCTCGGAAGGGTTTCATTATTTGGAATTAACAACAGCTCATGTCAGCGCGCAAGTTAAATCCGGAGAAGCCTTTGCATTTTGATTTTTACATGCCGATACTTAAAGCCTTAAGGGCTTACTGTTAATTTTCTCCTTCAGACCCTGTTTTGTGGCTAATCTGAAATTGCCTCAACACCTCCCGACATCGGCCGCGCATCTCTAATTCGTCCACGGGTCGGATGCAGATGCTCCAATAAATTATTCACGAGCGACCAGAAATTCCAGGCGTATCATCTCTTCTCCTTCTCCTCCCGGTGAGACGCGTGCGGGAGATAGCGAAGAAGCGGCACTTGAGGCGGCGAAGATCAGCGCGGCTCGTGCGGCGTGGCTAACGCATCGCGCCCTCATTACTCCGGATTAGCAGCCGACCAGCGCAAGTAAATCTGCGAGGAAGTCGATTTTATGGAGAAAAAAAAAATAATAAATAAATGAGGAGAGAGGTAGAACCGCTCATCATTCACATGGGCATGTGCGCGCGTGGCAAATTTAAAGCGACTGGTGCGATTGCGGCGATGGAAAAATTTACATCTAATAATGAGAGTGAGTGATATACAGGGGGCAAACGGCGGCGCTTCTTTATCACTGACTCGCTGTTTATTAGCACGAGATACATCCATCTGCGAATAAAGCTCTGGATCCGGACGAGCAGCCGCAGTAAGTCACAGATATGTAGACTTTATTGGGTTTTTTTCCCCGAGCCCTTTCAGAAGAAGAAGCTCCAAAAAAAACCCCGACATTCCGTAAAATGACAAGAGAGCGGGAGCGATATCGAACACGGAGGTTGGAATGGCGAAACGAGCGAAGCGCTTTGGCTTAAATTGTTCACGCAAAAAAAAAAAAAAAAAAAAAAATCAATTAGACAGATACAAGTCAATGCAAAAGCTCCCGTCACGCCGGAAGCGGCTACTTACACTTGCAAATACAATCGTACAAAATGTTACAACATTTCACAGTACACCGCGCATCACAGTATCGATAACGCAACAAGGACATTCTCATAATTACTCAAATGCTGTTTGCACTGCCGATTAAGTTTGACGGCCCCCGTAATCAACGTCACAGCGCGCTGCCGCGCCGAGGCTCGACCCGCCGTCCATCGCCGCCCTCTACGGTTTCGCCATCACACAGTCCCGGGAGTTTCTCCTCCTCACCTCAAGTGGATGCACTCGATCTCCTCGGTGGCGGGCATGGACAGCGTCCTGATGTCCATCTCGTCCGCGGCCTTGCTGGGGGCGTACTTGGACCTCCAGCGCAGCAGCACGATCCTCCTCAGATGCTTCACCGTGTTGTTCTTGACGCTGACGAAGCCGAGGGTGTTGATCATGCTGTTGCTCATGGCGAGGCACTCGATGATGTAGAAGGCCACCAGGGAGTTCCTCTGGCGGGAGATCAGCGTGGGGTGGAAGTCGCGCAGGATGGTGAAGCCGTAGTACGGCGCCCAGCACAGGATGTACGCCGTCAGGATCCCGATCAGGATCATCACCGTCTTGCGGCGGCAGCGCAGCCTCTTCTTGATCTGCTCAGTCTGGAAGCCGGGCACGTTCTTGAACCAGAGCTCGCGGGAGATCTGCCCGTAGCACATCGCCATGACCACCACGGGTCCCACGAACTCCACTGCGATAATGAACAGGAAGTAGGAGCGGTAGTAGGCCTGCTGGTCCACGGGCCAGATCTGAGCACAGAAGACCTTGTGAGTGGCCGGGCTGGTGCCGCCATGCGGGTACGTGGTCACGGAGGCGAAGTAGGCGGAGGGGATCGAGATCAGGACGGGGACGATCCAGACCCCCGTTATCAGGCAGTAGGCGGTCTGATACTTCATCCGCGGCCTGAGTGGATGGACGATAGCCATGTACCTGCGAAGACAGAGACGTGATTGGATCGAGGAGGCGGCGGAGTGCAATACGGCCACCTCCTTAGCAGTCTGAGGCCCTCGCCGACTCACTCGATTTGGGGCGGGGGTGGAAAGAGCTCTCAGACATTCATGTAAGATTTAAGTCCAATACACAGCACTCCATTATTCAGAGGACGGAATTCTCACGCAGACAAAGTCCACAAGGGCTTATTGCCACTGACGGCACAATCTGTGAGCTGCAAATCAAAATCCGGTGGGAAGCCTTGCTCTTAATAACTGGCAGGAACGCATGCAAGCAAGAACTGGCGATTTTATGATAAATAAGGTCAAACACCTACAGGGTCATTCAGATGCACCATCAGGGCACCAGCTGGGGGACTTTGCATGACATTATAGGCAAGTGTAGACCAGGAATACTTCCATGTGGCCATCCACACTGCCATGTTCGGGGATTGAAAGCGCAGACATTAATCTACTTTTAATCCAGTTGAGTAATTAACATTCTATCTGGTTTGATTAACAGTCAGGTCGTGCAAATCCGAGCAGGCTGCCGTCGGCCGGCTCGGTCCGATCACACCTCGGCCGAAACCTCGGGAGACGCGCAGCCAATGCGGCGCGAAAGAGCTGCTGCTGCTGCTCCATTCCGGTCTCCCCCCTGATGGGCCCGGGCTCGGACTCCTCATACGGCGGCCGTCAGCGGCGCGGGGCTAGTTAGCCGAGCTCGCGGCTGTGGGCGGGAGCTGAATGCCAAATTGGCTGGTAAATTGAAAGCTTGCCCCTCGGTTCACGCCGGGGGAGGGTGGCATTCCCTCATGGCTAATATTGCACCGACGTAGTGGAGGTGCGCTTCCCGCCAATGAGCTGGAGCGAGGAATACTAAGTGCTAAAATGTTTGGATCCCTGCGAAGCAGTGCCTTTAGGTCTAAAACATGAACATTCAGTAGTCCGGAACGCGTTAGGACCCCTTATGATGCAGCCTTGAGCCTAAAATTACAATTCTAAATTCTTTTTTTTCTTTAATCGATCAAAAGTCGTGGCAAAGTCCAGATCGTTCAGGACCAAGGGCCAATGACCAGAAGCCGTGAGGGGCCAAGCAGCAATCAAGGGGTCGCACCAAGTCATTCTAAGCCCTCCCTCCGTCCCCCATTCTTTATTTGTTTCCCATCAAGGCCTCCCTGCAAAAGCCACATAGACCGCAGCACTTATGACAAGAATCACGTTTCAATTATCCCCGTCCTCTCTTGAGTCAACAGGCCACGTGAAGCAGGTAAATCCGAACGGGAAATTACCTCGCTCACACGAAGAAAAAAAAAAATCATGTTGCTGCAGTGTACTTCAGAACCGGTGAAATGGCGCATATAGAAGTAAATTACAGTCTGCTGAACCCAAGGTGCGGACAACTGACAAAAGTAGGAAGCTGCTGGAAGATCAAATGTCAACCAAAATAGGAGGCTAATGCGAATACTTTGGATTTTCTGTTAATATGTAGTGACTCACAACTTAATGGGGTCATTTCTTCCACTTAGGCACAATATCCACGTATCTCGGCGAAAAACTGGCTGACCTTCTCTCACCCTGTTTCCCTCCTTCTTTTCACGTGTTTATCTAAAACCTTTTTTTTTTCTTCTTTTTTTACTTAGAGTTTTTGCTGGAAAGGCTGAGATATGATTCACCACCCAGGTCCCATCTCTCCGATCTGGTCCCAACCTGTTAAAGCAGGTGCCGTAGACTGATAAATACAGGCTCTCTAAATACCTATTTTGCAAAAAAAACCCCAAACAAACAAGAAATAGAAAATATACCGTTAGTTTTCTTCATAGATTGTAAATGATATGCATTTACATGTATTTGATTAATGATGAATCTGTACTTTATCGACGGAAAATCCCCAGATTTTTAAAACCGTTTCAGAGCCTTGGAATCAAACAAGCAAGAATAATTGCCGCACGTCTGCTGTTTGATTTTAATTTAAAGCCCGTTTGTTCAATCCACGAACGAAAGCATTAAAAGGCAGTGCATCAACGCCTTAATAGCTTTCAAAACCGTGATAAAGCGAGACAGGGTCATCCGTCAGAGGAGTAAACAAGAGAGTAAACTGTAATAAAGCAAGGTTTGAGGAAAAAAATAGGTATAATATATATATATATTTTTTACCATAAATTCCAACCACAGCTGAATGGCTGAAGCCTCTGATAGTGTCAGATTTTCGTGACAGACTCCGCTCTTGTTATGGTGATAAGACGAGGGAATTGCGGTGAAACGGCGGGGTCGAACGTGCTGCGGCGGCCCAAAAAAACCCCTCCGTTAGCGGAAATGAGCCGCGAATTCGTAAGCGGCTGCAGATTCGTAGACACGGATGGAAGTAAAAAAAAAAAAAAAAACGAGAGCCACGCCGGAGACGTGCCGCAGATTCAGAAACGCCATGAAAAAAACCTGAAGAGCGCAGAAAGCAAATGCAGGAGAAAAACATGCTAAATATTCCGTCACGATGATGGAGGTGCTCTGGGCCTCTAGGGGGCGCTGGTTGGTGCAGACCCACAACTGGGCAACACTGCTACGTTATCTGTTCTTTAAATGTGTTATGATTATCTGAGTATGGTGAAGCTAATATATACATGCATATTGTTGTTGTTGTCATTGTCGAAACAAGACAAGGAAATACATATATATTAATAACAAAATGAAAAAAAGCGAACATACAGATACGCGCATCCAGAGAATCAGGGACTTGTTAATATAGTCCACAAATAAAAAAATAAAAAAATACTACAAATTTTTCTTACCACCAATGAAGTGTACGAGTTGAGGAAGCAGCAGCGGTGGCCAGTCGTAGGTGTGCACCACTTAGCGCCCCCCAGAGGCTCGGAGCTCTTCAGCTCGTCTTTCTCCTGCATTTTTGCGTGTTTTTTTTTTTTGTTTTTTTTTTTTTGTCTTTGCTGTTAATGCTATCCTGTTTTAGCTTTCTGCGGCACATTTTTTTGCCAGTGCATCTTTGTGTTTGCCCTTTTGAATCCGTTCGCCATTTATGAATTTGCAGCTCGTTCCTCCGACCAAGATGGAAGTGTTTTGGGCGCTGTTCGGAAAATTGGGAAAACAACCCCCAACATGCGGGGTTTATGGCTCAGTGCCGGGAGATTTTTTTTTTTGCCAGAGGAAGTGATTTATTCCGTCAACCGCGCGCGCACGCTGACACACAGAGATGTGCAAGTAACAACGGAAAAAAAACATAGCGGACCCACCTGTCAACCGCAATGGCGAGCAGCGCGTTGGTGGACACGTAGAGCGACACCGTCCGCAGATAATTGACGGAGGCGCACAGCACCAGCCCGTGGTCCCAGGAGAGCTGCTTGACCACGTAGTAGTCCACCAGGAAGGGGCAGCACACCACCGCCACGATGAAGTCCGAGACGGCCAGGTTGGCGATGAGCAGGTTGGTGAGGTTCCGGAGCTTCTTGTAGCGCGTCAGCGTGGCGATGAAGATGAAGTTCCCCAGCCCGCAGACCAGCATGATGCAGACCAGGACCACGCCGATGACGATGGTGGCCACGAAGAAGGCCTGGCCCTGCGTGGTGTCGGGGATCTCGTCCGGATGGACGCCGTAGTCCATGTCGTAGCTGTCGGCGGGATGCTCCGGCCCGGCCGACAGGAGGGCCTCCGGCATCTCCGTGGGAGCTGCCGCCATGCGGCTGACGTTGGAGGCTGACATGTCCGGGGCGCAGACACGATTATTCTTCCTGGGAACGACTCGTCCTGGACGGAGGTTTTGATCCGGAAAGTTAGCTGCAAGGCGACAAAGCCCCGTGGCACGTTACGACACCGGCCTCCGTGGCAACGCCCTCTCGCTACCCTCCTCCTAAGTCGCCTGCGTAAAGGCAAATATTTGAGGCGGCTGAATCTTCTCTGCACAGAATCTCGTCCTCACCTGGGAAGGGAAGTTCCTGTCTCAGCGTCACCGAAGTTGGGGGGTCGGGATTCACAGCGGCGAGGTATGATCAAAACGTATTACTTGAGCGCGGCGCCTCGGGCGTAATCATGCTGGCGCTGTGACATTTCTGTGATGAAATACGTCGCTGGGTGAGGTCACGATGTGTAGCAGAAGGCCCTTTACGTAATTTATGGAGACCTTGTCGGGTCGCAGCCCGGCCGGCGTCACGGACATGATCTGAGCCACTTGAAAGCGTGTGACGCAAAGCTGAGCTATAATTAAAAAATAGCTGCGAGAAAGGGGGGGAGAAAAAAAAAAAAAGATTGCCAGATTCATGCAGAACGATGATGACGGTGATGATGATGATGATGATGCGACTCTCATTATTTGATTTTATTATCTCAAACAACTTTCTTTCAACAGTCAGGATTATTGCAGCCTGGGTTATGGGAGTGGAATGAAATGAGAGTTGTTTCAGGGTTATGAGAGACAGACCCACGCGTGACGCAGTGAAATGCGAAGAAGAAAAAAAAACAACGCATTCAGGCGCGGAAGTAACAAGAAAGCACTTTAAATTAGGGCCAAACGCAGCTTTAATAAGCCGGAGTGTTAAGAGCTCACGGATCACCGGAGCCCGGCGGGGGGTCGCGGGCGCTGGATTTTAAAAAAATCAGCCGAGAAGGAAACGGAAACTCAAAAGCACTTCATTTTATCTTGTGTGTGTGTGTGTGTGTGTGTGTGTGTGTGTGTGTGTGTGTGTGTGTGAGAATGACAGACGCATCCATCGAGCCTCTAAAACAAAACCCCAATCTCTCACATTCAAGCACTTACCCGTCAAACCTCGCGCGGGGGTTGGCCGGTCCCGAGGCTAATTAGGAGAACAATTAAAGACGCGTGCGCGCCTGTGCGTGCGTGCGCACGTGCGTGTGTGTGTGTTTGCGTGTCAGGTGAGAGGCTGACGTCCATCCCGCGGCGCCTGACGTCCCTCGCAGCCCAGCCGCCCCCTCCCGCCCCCCTCTCCCAGCCTCCGCCGGCACGAGTGGAAACTGCCGCGCCTCCGACCCGGAGCGCTTCTCCCGAGTGCGCGAGCGAGCGAGCGAGGCAAGAAAAGTGCGCGCCGCGTCCGCCTCCGGTCCGCCTCCACGGCGGTGACGCGCGAGGTGCGAGCGGGAATGCTGCTGCGCGCGTGCGTGCGTGCGTGCGTGCGCGCGCGCTCCGAAGTTCTCCAGCCGCCTCCGCGCGCACGCACACGCGCACGCATGCGGGAGGCTGCTTGAACCTCGAGACTTTATGGAACAGCAGCCGCAGGCGGCCGCGCCATTAACGCAGCGCGCCTCCAAAATCAGCAACAACAAAAATATCGGCTGAATAGAAAAAGTCCTGCTTACCTGCAGTCACCGTGGGAGACGTTCCATTTAGCTTCCAGCTTCAAGCTGAGCCCAAATTGGGCGCCGTGTGTTATCATGGCCGGTAGAGGGCGCTCATTGAAGAACAAAAAATAAAATTGGGGTATAAAAAAAAAAAAAAGGATTAAAATCATGTTTGATGTGAATTTATTATGATTGATTATTATAGGTCCAAATAATATGATTGCTTATGAATTACCTAGGTTATTGTTATGTGTGTGTGTCGAATGCACCCGGTAGCGTTGAAGCGTAAGTGGTGAGGGAACCGCCGCCATTGTTGTTGCTGTGTTGCGCGCCGATCAGCCACAACATTATGACCACCGTGGAGTATAATGCAACAGCCCTGCAACTCATGATGAATTTTTGTTGAACGTGTGCGAGAGAGGTGTTGACGTATTTGAATGATTGCTATTAAGCCTGTAATCTGCGATGCTGCTCAAATGTGCTGGGTTACGCTGAGAGGCGTCCCTAATATTTTGACCGTCCCGCTCATATGCATTGGGTTGACCAAAATATCAGGGACGCCTCTCAGTGTAAGTTCATAATTCTCCTCTATAATTCTCCATAATTTATTGCAGGGCTGTTGCGTGACACTCTATGGTAAACATGCAGTGGTCGTAATGTTGTGGCTGATCAGTGTGCGTCGCAGTAACTGCAGTCGTCTTCTTCTCATGAACCAAAACAGTCTTCAGGCGGATGGGACACGGGAACCAGCAGCAGCCAGAAACGTTTCCTTCATAATGGCAAGCAACAATCCTGTCTATGGCTACTTTGATCAAACCTTCTGCTCCCTGCGGGCGTCTGGTCTGCAGTCCACTCTAGTTTTTGGTTCTCCATTTTATTCTTCCCAAGCACCACATTTTTTGTTTTTAGAGGGAGCGTCTGAATACCAGCGACTTAACAGAATTCTTCTTAAATACACTTAATTATACTAATCTTTACCCTCCTTCATTTTTATGATGTTAACGTTAATTGGAAGTTGCTTTGCCCAACCAGGAATTTCTTTTCTCCCGACACCACCATCACGCATTAGCATAATCAGAATAATAAGGGTGGTTTTTGGCCACTTTAAGGCAACACATATTGACATTGTTAATGAGTTCCTATATTCTTTGCACCTCAAGAACACTAGTGACGGGATGTTTGCCAACTTGAGTTTGTACGAGCGACTCACCAACGAGAGTCAACGTTTTCAACTCACTTTGCAAGCCACCAAGTTACTAAAATTTTTTAGCGTGATGATTTTAACCGAATCAAAACTGGCCAATAAATTGATTGATTGATTGATTGATGATACAAATATGTATATCCATATATAAACTGATACATACGTAAACAAATATCTATTTATAAATGAAATATTTAAACATGAAATGAGTTGTGGTTGTTTTACATGATGCACTCTGTAGGTGGCGGTAATGACGCTTATGCACTTAGCAGCAGCCGCCATTCACACAGAAGAAGAAGAGGAACGCCGCTATTCCAGACCACACTTGCGAACTCGCGGACTTCTGGAGTTTGAATATGGCGGACTTCCCGAGTCTGAACCTCCAAAGCTTGAGAGTCCGGACTTGCAGACTCGAGATTTGAGGAACGGCCGTGATTTCAGGGTCCGACCGCCGTCTTAGATGCCTGCAAAGCTCGGCGCTGTTCCTGCCCTGAATCCCCGGGCTGGGCGATCCAGCACCGACGGAGTGAGCGAGACGGCGAGCGAGCGGGCCCGCAGACCTCCGGATGTGGAAGACGAAGTTGAAAGTGCCGAAGTGCGTTCTTTTCAGACACGATGGGTTCATGGAAGGTAAACTTTATTCATCTGTACAACAACAACAACCTGGTTTTTGACTCGTACTCGAACCATCACGAAAGCAAACACAGCGTGCGTTTGTGTCCGTTGGACGTATTTTTCTCTCCACTTACCAGTGAAGGTGGCGCTAAAGCAGCTAAACGCCTCCAAAAGCTCACCGGTGAACAGCTAATTTTGTCCATCTGCCAACTGGGTAGATGGACAGATACATGCAACAAGGTTTTTAAGTGGTTTTTTTTTTTTTTGTCTTCCTACAAATATCTGCACAACCCATCAGGAAATTGTAGCATAGTGGCGCGGATGGCACATAACAAAGTAAGCTGGAAAAAAAAAACCCAAAAAAACGCGGAGCCGAGAGAGCATGAAAGCTCCACCGACTGCGAGCTCTGGAGATGATTCTGTGGGATCATCGCCACGACAACGCCCTCTTTTGCATCACATTCATGCGATCCTTTTTTCTTTTTCATATCTTGAATATTGATCATTGCTGCTATAAAACTGCTGATGCCTTTGCAAACAAATCAATTTGAATGCCTCCTGTAATTATCCCTTTAATGGAAAGTACGCAGAATTATAGGCTTTGTCGGTTTTATTCCCTCGCAGACATCTTTTGGAAAAAAAAAAAGTCATATATCTGATTGAGATGCCTCTTATTATTCAAATAAATGATTATTCAGGGGAACTGTCTTGATCTTCATAAGAAAACAACATATTATTGCGACGCAAAAAAAAACAACAAAACTCCATTGACGCACTACAATCTTGATATGTGCATATTTTAAAGCTCATCGTCAGTCCAATAAAAATTTTCCAGCCGAGCCTGTGAGTGACAGTCACTTGAGGTGCAATTTCCATTTTGTAAGAACTGTCCTCTTCAGCTATTACGTCTATTTCCGTGTCAACCCCCACCCGCCCGATTGTCGGCACTTTCGATGGCTCCCAGGAAGTCTGGGCTGAAATAATGCAATATATTCAGATCAGGAATATTTTTTCCAGCAGCCAACCTGCCGGAAACATGAAAGAAGGGAATCGACAAATACTAAATGTCTGATAAGCTCGACGGTGAACTGCGGTGTTCCTTGCAAAGTGCTGCAACGGAGAGCCACCTGCTACACTACAAGGCTAATTATTGAGCGCGTCTTCTCAGTGTGTGTAGTGGTGGGCGGTGAGGGGGCGATCGAGGATTGCTGGGGATGTCGGGGGGGGGGGGGGGCGAAA
>CAAKHG010026551.1:21330-34226 GCA_901007715.1 Dactylopterus volitans | reverse complement strand
AAAGATGCAATTAAGAGTTTTCTTGACTTTTCTTTTGCGCCAGGGAGGCAGAGATGAGGCCGACAGCTCCTCAGAACAGGACGGCAGTTTGGGACCCCGCCGGAGACGGAGAGGAGCTGTGAAGGTGGAGCAGGACGAAGAGTCCACGGAAGGGACGAGTCCAGTGAAGAAGGCGCGGCCTTCCTCTTCCTCTGCCCCCTACTCTAACCCTGTGTCGGGCTTCCGCTGCGCCCCCTGCGGTTTCACCACAGAGCACCAGCAAACGTTCCTGGAGCACATCAGACAGCACCAGCGGGCAGGGACGGAGACGGGCGGTCAGCAGTGTCTGCAGTGCGGCGCCTGCTTCACCTCCCCCACTTCCCTGTCACGCCACCAGTTCATCACCCACAAAGTGCGGGATGCCGTCGCTGATCAGCAGCGTGCCGTCAGCGTGCACGCAGCCGCCTCCCCTGTTAATAGCAAGAGCCACGACGACAGGGGTTCTCTGGGCAGCTCTGCACCAGCCTCGCCCTCCTCTCAGGCATCTGTGGCTCAGGGGAAGGAGGAGGAGGGCACACTGGCCTGTAAGGTGTGCGGCAAACAATTTGAGAAGGCAACAGATCTGAATACGCACTTCAGAACTCATGGTATGGCTTTTATCAACGCAAGAAATGCAGGAAAAACTACCTAAGATGGCAGACGTGATTGTAAGTGTAGACTAGATTATCACCAGGTGCCTTATTTATTGATGGCTTGACATTTAAAATGTGAGTCAGCGCGCAGATGCACTAATTAGCCCGATGATTGTGAGAGAAGAGTTTATGTGGAAAAAGTTTATAGAACAATCAAAGTTGATTCTCAGCCGTCAAGTTCAGCCTTAAACTTCTACTCGTGAAGCTCAGGATCTAATGCTACACGCCCTGCTCGGCAATGATGCTAATTTGATTAGAGCTACTTCCTGAGCGGTGGATTGTTAGTCGGAGTCCACATTTCATATTAATGTCAGGAGCTGTGAATGTTACAAATTTCCTGTGATTGTGAAAACAGTTCCAATGAATGGAGAGGGTCTTGACTCCAGTATTATGTCCCACCGAGGAAACTCTTCAACGCCAACACTTTTGTAAAACACATTTTTAGAGAATAATCATAGTTTGTATGTCAGCTCAGTTACTACTAAATGTGTACGTTTATGTATTATTGCCATCGATTTTCCAAAGCATTTAATGACATTTTAGGCTGATCATTTGCATCATTTGTTTGAAGTCACCTGAACATACTAAGGCCAGTCTGTCTTGTCTCCAATTCCACGTAATACCTTGAGAGGCGATTTTGTCACTTTTGCGCCTAAATCGTCCCGAGCTGTGGCTGTACCAGAAAGCCCAGGCACTAAGCGTAGATCCCCTGGAGTTGTGTAACTAACTGTTGCTCTCTGGTGTGTAAAGTGGGGCAGCAGAGGCGGTACACTGGCCTCTCCCTGAATGTCTGAGCTCTTGTCCAGAGGATGGTGAGCCACCGCAGCACCAGGCGGCGGCAGCAGCAGCCCAGCAACCCTACTGTACCAACTCAACCGTTCACGCCAACAATCTCAAATTTTTTTTTAATTTAATTTTATTTTTTTTTTAGCAAAGAAAGCCTGTGATTATAGGTGAGTGTTGGAAAATATCAAATGTGTTTGATGGCATTTCACCCCAAATTCCTGGTAATTTTCACTTCCTTCCTCCATGGGTTTTGAGTCTGGAATATCAGGTGTGGCTTGATTCATAGCTCATTTTACCTTTTTAAAACTGCGACTCATGACTCTACATTTTAGTTTTTCAATGAAAATTAACTCTGAGATGGATAAATCGTACCAACACTGGAAATGGAAATTGAGTGATGGCTACGCAATGGGGATTTTGTACTAAAAGGACAACTGGACAAAGATGCCCACTTGACTTGTTTACTGGAGAATGCTGAAACCCAGTAAAAGCTTCAGTCGAGCCTATAAACTAATGGAATATATTTTTAGTGACTGAGTAAAGTCAAATCTGTCCCTGTTTAAAAAAAAAAAAATTGAAAAGGAATCTCTTCATTCCCTGTAAACAAAGATAACACTGACCAGTACCTAATTGCACATAAAGTTATGTGAGTCTTGTTTTAAGACGGACATGGAAGAATAAAAACACAAACGCTAACTATTGCGGGAAGTTACAAGTTTCTGCAGGTTTCATTCACACTTGAATGAACTTGGGACCATCAAAAAATAAAGTATCCGATGGAAAATGGTTGGCAATGATCTGCAATGTACAAAAATTCTGGGAGTAAATATTTCATAACGAGTGACAGAAATAGTCACGTTTTTAAAAAAAGGAATGCACTGTATTCACGTCACGTGGCTGTCAGATTTCGCAGTGCAGAATTGTGTAACAAATTGTTGCGTTTGGAGACATTGTAAAGTGTTGAAAGTACACTATAAATACTGTATTCTCTTGTAGGCGGAGAATATGATTGCTGTTATATTTTTTCATCAATGCTGTATGATAAGTTGTGGGCTCGCTAGAATATTTCATACCACAGGATCCTAGACTTACCTAAGGTATGTACATTTTTTTTTTTTAAATGGGTAACTTTAATGTGCTGAAGTAATCGGTTACCTGTGTGTGCTTGTGTTGACTCAGCAGATTGTCCAATGCTTAGCACATTGCTCAGTTTATTCTTTTCTGCTTTTGCATTTGCCAGATCATTTCTAATCAAATGCTCATGAAAAAAAAAACTTTATTAAACCTTAAGTAACTGGCATTGTCAGTTTTTGCTGTCTTAAACATGTTTTTTTAGCAATGTAAAGACTGAAATTTTAGCTCACGACATTAATCATCTTGATTTAGCTTATTGTCATTTTACATTTTGTCAGTACAGAAGCAAATATCCAAATGATCAGATATCCTATAAAGAGTACATCAGAATGACAAAACATAAATTCCTCTTCATGTTATTAAAATATACTTTTCTAGAAATATAGAGATGGCATACTGGAAACGGACAGATGTTAAGAGTTAAGCGTAAATCCCTGTGGATCCTCATAACTAATTTGATAATGTTGCTGTTCACACTTATGCCTAGGCTTCACAAAATGGCATCACAAACCAGATAAACATGAAGAACTTTAAGTGCTCTATGGCGATGACTCTCTGACGGCGATCCAAAACTCCTGTGAGTTCTGGTGTTGCGACTCCTCTCACAGCAGCAGGAAGCCCATGAGGAGAACTAGAACAGGCTTGATGAAGGCTGCGATCCCCTCAACGCTCACCGATGGAGCTCCTGGAGGAGCGAGCGACGTGGGAGATCCTTCAAAAACAACAGTGACTTATTGGCTTGTTATGAGGAGTAGTTATGTTCTTTGTGAACACGATGTAATTGGTTGTCTTGGGAGAGAGTCCGCATCTCTGATTTGCTCCGCTCTCCTCAGTGGTTGTGTCGTAACACCGTTGTCAATCTAGTGACATCCACAAGACACTAATGAAATTTGAACTCAGACTTGTGTAGTTGTCACTGCACATTGTTTTAGCAAAAACTGGAATTACTGCTCAAAAGCTTGGATGCCTCCACCAACAGGTCAGGTCGCAGTTTACATCCCTTTCTGTCATCTATGAAGTGAAGGCTTAGTCACGTTAGTTATTTGTCTAAAATGCTCCCATAATAAGCAAATCCTTGAGTTCAAGTGGCTGTTCATGCCACATTTGAAGAGATCTCCCTGTGTCTGTGTGTGTGTGTGCGCGTGTGTGTGTGAGAAATTTTGTCAGTCAGCAGATGATAAAGATTTATGAACAGTTGAACTGAAAAGTACGTTAATTTGTAGCAGTTCCCTTGTGTCTCACCTGACGGGCTCTCGGTGTTCTTTCTTTCATCACCGCTCCCGGCCTCCGCACTCGCAAGGGCCCCCAGCTGATCAGCACTCAGTCCAGCTCGCTGTTCATTGGTTACCATGGCAGCGTTGGCAGGTCCAAGAGCACCTATCTTAGCTGCAGAGAGCGCCTTAACGCAGTAAAGTAGTACACTCAGATGTGGGTCTCAGATGAAAAGAGGATGATAATGAGTAATATCGCAGGAGGGAGAGAAAATGACTCACAGCTAAGTTAGCTGGAGGAATGAGCGGGATGGCAGACTCGGCAAGGAACGAGAGGACAGACGCGTCCAAAAGAGTAAACTCATCTGCGTCCAGTCCAGCTGAGGGACACAGAAACGCTAGATTAGCATTTTGTGCAAAGCTGCTGGACAATGCAAGACAAAAACTGACCTGCGCACGAGTCAGTGGCCAAAGGGAAGGTTGTTTTTTTTTTAAAAACCCCAGCGGGATTTGGTTTCCTGAAGCGAACACAGAAAAGGGGAGAGAGAGAGAAAAAAAATCTCTCACCAATCATGTTGCCCAGGTTAGACACCTCTGCTTCGTTCCAAGTGCTGGGTTGTCCGAGCGAAGACACGGCAATGTCTTTCAGCTGCCGCGTAAGGTTGATGGAGCACTGAATATCATTTATTGAGCCCAGTGCATCCCTGTGACACAATCACACAGACAAACACACCATCTTAATCTGCTCCACAGAGTACGTCTGGCGACCATTAAAAGTAATGAAAGAACCATCACTCTTGATTGTAAGGAGAGTTTAAGTGGGGGAAAAAAGACATCAGCAGCTTCGCAGCGGAAGCTGGGATTAAGTGAGTGCAGAAATTTTGCATCATATTTGAATGCCTACAACTATTTGAATTGGCCAAATAATGATGTGTGTGTGAGTGAAAGAGCTGAAGCCTACTTTTAATGGCTTAATACGACCGGTTGTTTGGAAACTAATAGAGTGAATTTAACAGAGAGTGAAACTGCATGGACACTGTCACCACAGACAAGCGGGTTCGTGTCTACCCTAACCGCAAACCCCGGATGAAGGCTGAGGTTCAATCACCGCTGAAAGCTCGAAACGCTGCGCACAAATCCAGGGACGACGTCATGTGCAGCAGAGCAAGGGCAGGCCTGAAAAAGGGCATCAGAGAGGCAGAACTAAATTATGCAAGTAAGCTGTCGGCTCACCCCCTTTAGACAACAACCCCCAGGGAGGTATGGGAGGTAAGGCAGTAGGGCAAGGACAGAGGATATAGACTTCTCATTAGCAGAGGAGTTAAACCACTTCTTTGCCCGCTTTGAGAAGGCTGTATACACCCCCTAGCCCACGCACACTCGCCCTTCAAGAACAGCAGGCTCGCAGTGTGTTCAGGGCAGAGAACCAGAGGAAAGCCGCTGGCCCAGACCGAATGCCTGGGAGTGTACTCGAGGCCTGCGCTGACCAGCTGTCTACTGTGTTCGCCGAACTGTTCAATCTCTCCACTGTCCACCGCTGCCTGAGATCGACAACGATAGTGCCCGTCCCCGCGTCCGCCGCCATCAGCAGCCTCAGCGATTACAGGCGCATCGCCCTAGACGCCGTGGTCGGTAAAGGCTTCAAAGAGCTGGTCCTAAAGCACTTGAAGGGCTGCCTTCCCCCGAGCTTCGACCCCCAGGAGTTTACCTACAAGGCAAATAGGTCCACTGAGGACGCTGACTCCACTCCACCCTGTACCGCCTGGAGAAGGCTGGCACCTCAGTAAGGATGCTGTTCATAGACTTCAGCTCGGCCTTGAACACCATCATTCCGGACATCCTCATAGCCAAGCTGGTCGACCCGGGCTTCCTCGCCACCACGTGCACCTGGATTAAACACCTCCTCTCTGATCGCCCACAGTCCGTCATGATTGGTAACAGGAGATCATCCACCTTCACGCTCAGCACTGGCTCTCCACAAGGCTGCAGACCGAACTTCTGGTCTCCTTCTATCGGGCCACGATAGAGAGCGTGCTGGTGCACGTGATCCTTGTATGGTACTCTGGCTGTACAGTGGCTGATAGGAGGAGACTCCCTTCTGGTGGTGGCCCTGGCCCATCCACAACCCTCACACATTTCAATGAAATTTCCCTGTCGACACTGGAAAGCACTGTTCATCACTCAAAATCTTCCACTTGTCCTTCAGATTGTATTCCTACTTGGGTTTTAAAAACTGTACTCCAGACGGTTGGTCCAGATATTTTAGCAATCATTAACTGCTCTCTGTCCACTGGTATTTTTCCATCCGTTTTTAAACATGCCACTGTTTACCCACTTTTATAGAAACCCTCCTTAGATCCCCTAGTTTCAAGCAATTTTAGACCGATCTCTAAACCGCCTTTTTTATCAAAGATTTTAGAAAAAGTTGTTTCTAAGCAATAATTTCTTTTATAAACACCAATCAATTATGTGAAATATTTCAATCAGGCTTCTGCTCCTCACACAGCGCCGAGACTGCTCTGGTCAAGGTCACTAATGATCTACTGCTGGCTGCCGATACAGGCCAACGTTCTCTTTTAATTCTCCTTGTCCTCAGCTCAGCCTTTGATACAGTGGACCATAATATCCTGATTAGCCATCTGAAGAACATTGTTAGTATCAGAGATGTGGCACTGGACTGTGTCTCTTCTTGTTTATCCAACAGGTCCTTTTCCATTATGCTGGGAGACGCTTCCTCCTCCTGTGTGCATCTTTTCTGTGGAGTCTCCCAGGGGGCTGTTTTGGGCCCTTTTTTATTCTGCATTTACATGCTACCCCTGGTGCAAATTTTGAATAACCACAATATTAGCTTCCACTGCTATGCAGACGACACCCAAATATATGTTCCGTTAAAGCCTGGCACCTCTGATGTCTCATGTCTCATGTCCTGCCTCACTGACATCAAAAACTGGATGGACGAAAATGTTCTGCAATTAAATGACTCAAAAACAGACATCATAATAATGACCCCACCACCACCCCTCCCAGTCCCCAGCACTAGTAGTATTAACAACCTTTCCTCCAGTCTAGGTGCTCTATCTGACAACAGCCGTACCGAGGCCCGCAACCTGGGTGTTATTTTTGACTCTGTCCTGTCTTTTGACGCCCAAGTGACCAAAGTTCTACAATCCTGTTTTTCCCAACTTAGACAGCTGTCTAAGATCAGGCCTTTTCTCTCATGAGCAGACTTAGAGAAGGTACTCCATGTGCGAAGGTTGCGGCTGGTTCAGAACGCTGCAGCCAGGTTTTAAACAGGTCCTAGGAGAAGAGACCACATTACACCAGTCCTTGCTGCCCTTCACTGGTTACCAGTGTGTTTTAGAATTCATTTTAAGATTTTACCGCTAGTTTTTAAAGCTTTGAATGGTGAGGCACCTGCATGTATCTGTGAACTTTTGGTTTCCTATGAGCCCGATCGCTACCTGAGATCCTGAAGGTTCCTACCTGACGGTTCCTAAATCGCATCTTGTAACAAGAGGAGACCGGGCCTTTGCTGTTCGGGCCCCTCAGCTGTGGAACTCCCTGCCTGGAGATCTCAGGCAGGCAAACTCGGTGTCATCTTTTAAATCTCTTCTTAAAACTCATTTTTACCGTATGGCCTTTCTCAACTGCTGATATTTGTTGTGTTTTATTACTGTATATTGTTATTGTTTTGCTCTGGATATTTATTTGTACTCTGTTTTACTGTTTTACTGTAAAGCACTTTGCTCCATAAATGAAGTTATTATTATTCGTCCTGCTCTTTTATACTGTCACCTTACACTTTTGTACTGCGACTTTGTACTTTTGTACTTGACATTTCCTGCACCTTTGTGGCCTTGCTGTTTTACTTTCATCGGACAGGCAACCGTTCAATGACAATGAAGGTCTTGAAGTCTTGAAACAACAACACAGGCAATGTGCACAAACCTGAAGCTGTCCTTGTTGAGCTGTGCGATGTCGCTGCTGTTCAGGCCACAGATGAACTGGCTCAGCATCACCATCTCGGCAGCTCCCAGCTGCTGCACTGTCAGGTTGTCATGTTTGGCAACAGCCTTCCACACCGCCTGCGTCTGTTGAGGCAACACTGTTTGATGAATGATCATCGCGAGGGGCCGCAGTCGCCTCACCAGCATGCTGAACTGCCTCTAAGCTCCACACACCTGAGACTTGTTCCAGCCGCACCTAGCAATGTCCTCCAGATTGTCCAGTGAAAAGGGGAGGTCCTCCAGTTCTGAATCCAAGAACCCCCGAGGTATACATCCCATCCATGCGACGACACTCTCATTCATCTGTGACACTGGGCCGAAAGCCTGAGGGAACAGAAACACTTCATCATACGGCTCGGACTATTTTGATACGACTGTGAGATACGCAGTCTACAAGTATTCACAAAAATGAAACTATCCATAAATGTTAAGCGTGAGGATGTGATGAGTTAACTGTCTTACACGAGTACAGAAACTTTCTTTGCCAACTGAACCAACAGCGTTACCAATGTACCTCAACTGCTTTTTTCGCGAGTTCAGTCATTTGGTCTTGATTGTACTCAGGAATGGCACCGAGTATTTCCACAGTGTCCTCAAAGGTGTCCGCTGACATCGACTTCAGCTGGCTAGCTGTCCAGTAGAGGTTGTCCGCTCCTAATTCTTCAATCAACTCTACTGTGGGTTTATTGTTATTGACAGGATCACTCTGCTTGTTGTCTTTGCCCCCGGTGTTACTGCCGTCGTCACCTTGACCATTATTACTATTATCATCGTCCACGGCTGCGAGAGACAGAGGAGAGGGCGAAGGCATGAATGTACAGCATGATCATGTGTATTTTTCAATATCACTAACCAAGAGATGTTGCCGCCTCACCTTCTCTCTTTCTACGCCCCTCATTTGATGCGCCGGTGGAGACGATGAAATCAAATAACTTCTTTCTCAGGGCATTTGAGGCTCGGGACATGCGCATCTTCAGGAAACAGAGAACGTCCTTCATCCAAGGCTGACAGAGAGAGCAAAAGATGCACACTTGGTTGATTGATGGTTGATTGCTATCCACATCTTTCTAACATTGTGAGTCTTTCTTCTATTCTTTCACGACTGTTTTTTTTTTTTTTTTTGTCTGCAGTTGTTCCAGGTCCCTATAGTAGTCTGGCTGTCCTGTAGGAGGGATCCCTCATCTTTGTCTCTTCATGCAGCTTCTTACTTTTTTTGTTTTTGCAGGCTAGATGACATGTGAGGGGGAAGATAATAACATACATTTAGAAAACACCTACACACAAACACACCTTATTGGGCAGAGCAGGTACGGTGTCATCGTCTAAGAAGAGGAGAGGACCAAGTGATTCCATAGTTTGTGGTGACCAGTCAGATGGATCCCTGCAGAAGGTTAAAAAAAATGTCATCACGCTCTTGTTTTTTTTGCAGTGTTTCTCTAGGGTGACTCCAGCATCCACAGGGAGCACCTCCTACCCAAAAATCTGCTGGACCAGCTGAGTTATCGCGGCCCTGTGGCGTCGAGGAATGTACTGGCAGGAAGCCATGTTCTCCAGGCTGGAGTTGAGGACACCAGGGGCCAACAGGCGCAGTTGGGAAGGCGGGAGCTCACACAGGAGCGGCCCCAGCCTCAACACATCATCATTGGTCAGCTCAGATAAATTCCTCCCCTGCAAACACAAAATAGACACTTGAAGCTGCCTTTGCATGTGTGCCCCCACCAGAAGCTAAATGTGACACTAGCTGGTGAAGAACAGACAAAAATCTGAGTAATTTAGAGAGAGAGACAGAGAGAAGAAAGTGCATGCTTCATGAAAATAATGAGAATCAAGTGACACAGATTACCTGAGTCAACACCATAAAATCTAAGGGGATGAACACTGTGACACTATATTGCTTATCTTTGTGTGTTCTTGTACGCACTATGGTGAGGCAGCGGAGTGCTCTCTGGACGAGTGCGGGGCGAGACGGCGAGCGGAGAGGTAATGAGCTCAGACTGGCAGATTCCATCTTTTTGAGGAACACATCGCACACTGTGTCAGGTAAACTCATCAGTTTTGAGGGCCTGGTAGAGTGCGAATGACACAGAGATGGAGAAGTTATGGTCTACAAATCAGTTCGTTTGAATACGTGATTGAATAAGATAAAAAATAATGTGTTTTCTTACTGCAGGTGAACAATCAGGTCCGTGGGAACATCAGCCAGCCCCCCCCTTTTGAAATAATCAGGTTTCTCTTTCTCCAAAGCTGCAAAATATCTTCGAGCTGCACATCCCACCTGAAAACATATATTTGCGATAAATGAATACAGAGCGCTTACTTGTATGCCAGCAGGTATTCATTTAGAACTCTGTGCCGAGGGCATGTTGTATGTGAGTGCAGGGTGCACACCTGCATTTTGGAGACCCATCGTTGATTTTCCAGTATGGCCTGCACCATGTCCTGTGTATCGCTGTCAGCAGTTTTGCTCAGCATCTTGCAGGTGATGCCCTGAAGGACCGAACGCAGGCTGCTGTCTCGGCCAGTAAATGTTAGCATATCACAAATGTGCATTAGAACATTAGGATAATCGCCCTGTTTAATGCTATTTTTGCATGTTGTGGTGAAGTGACGCTGCTCATGTCTTTGCTTTTTTTTTTTTTTCTTTTTTTTTTTTAAATGCTTTTAAGCTGCAAGGTTATTGCATTGCAGCTGTGGCTGTGTATCTTACCTATAACGAGGCTTCTTTAGATCGTGAAACTTCTTTGCCAGGTATGCTGCCTAAACAGAATGAATGGAGATGCACTGTAGCAATTTTTAAGTAAACACACTCCATGAGCTTAATTAACAATGGGATTCTGGAATCCACACATTTAAGGTACAGATAGCAATAGTTTTGTACTCGCTATAATATATTCGATATTGCTATTTTGCAGTTTGCTAAATAGCATCCTGTGTAAACATATTATTATATTGAAGGTAGAAGTGGGAACTTTTATTATGAAAGCACAGGAAATGTTGTATTTGCTCATTTTGCACTGTTTGTCCCAAAACGGCGACAACGGTCCTATTTAAAAACTCTTGACCTGTAACTCACACATCAACTTGACAAAACATTCAAACAAATTTCAGATTACCTGCGACTGAGTCCAGTTATTATCCCCCACCATGTCCAAAGAGGTGACGTTTGCTTTTTTCAGTTTTTCTAGAGAAATGCTGCCAATGAAAGGACCAGGCAGCTTCTTCACCAGCACTGATGCTTCCACATCCTCATTCAGCTACCGGAACACATATAACTCTTTGAAAATCCAACAAACACTGCACAGATAATCTCAGCATAATCCTGATTTATCTTAATCTCGCATTCCCTTGGTTTTTCCCAAGCCAGTAGTTGTAATAAACAGAAAAAATACTTGGTGCTGATAAGTAATATGCTCTACCTACTCACCCTCTCCACCATGGCCATCTTCTGCCCCTTCTTCATTCGCTCAGAGATGGTTTTCAGAGCCTCCTCATCATTCAGAATCTCCCGGTCTTTGAGGCGCTTGAACACGCAGCTTGGCACACCTTCCACAATTGGCGCTAGCGCTCTCAGTTCTTTCCCTGTAACCCCTTTACACTAAGAGAGAGCAGAATGAGGTAAGCACAGCCTGAGCGGCGAAGCGTGTGAAAGAGAAGCCAGCATCCCTGCAGGTTCACCTTCTCGTCACCCAGCTCTTTCTTGACCAGAGCACGCAGCTGCGCCTTTCTCCAACGGACATTTGGTCCCAAGTCTTTCAGGACTTCTTTAAGCTCCCGGCTGGGGATTGTGGACAGTTGCTTCGGGGACAGCAAGACAAGACTCCTGCCCAGCTTGCGAAGCTCTTGAGCGTCCATCGACTTGAGAGTTGGCATCACAACCTTAAGAAGATGCTTCTTCAGCTTAAGTCAGGAAGAGATGAATAAGAGCAAAAAAGAGCAAACAAGAGTTCACTGAGGTTCACACCAGGCTCTGGGTAAATATGCCTTTCTGATTGGCCCGCCACCGTGCATCAAAACTGTGTAAGGCACTGCTTCGCCTTTCATCACCTTTGTATCTTAAAACCTTTAAAAGCACACCTAGATGTTGATTGTTACCTATTGATGAGAACAATCCCGTCTGTTACTTCCACCCTGGCTGGGGTTTGGAATTAAAAGTTGTGTAAATGTGAGTAAACGTGAATGAGCTGATACCTTTGTGCTTCCAGGGTTGCTGCAGTCATCCAGCTGAGAGAGGAGTTTCCTGCTGACGTTTGGAGTAAACTCTGGGGTGTCGTTATAGTAACAGGCTAATGTGCCGAGCCTGAGGAGGTTTAGAGACAGAATGCAGCTATTACTCCAACCTTGAGATATGTAAGGTGTGCACATCACGTCTCATCAGTTTGATTTGATAACCCAAAATGTGGGGCATGCTCTAAGATTTCAAAAAGATGTGATATGGTTCCTCAGTATGTCTACAAAATGATGTAAATTCTGCAGGTGGAAACGTCTGGCTGTTTATCACTTTGCCTGTCCGCCACTTTGACCCCTGATCTGATATATCTAAACAAATTTTGTAAAGGTTGCAATGACACAATGTATAGACACTGAAAGTCCACAGAGGACGAATCATGCTGATTCCTACTGGTTGATAGGTTGACATTTCCTCATGAAATCCCCAAATGCTGATGTTGTCAGCTTTTACTGAGGGGTCTTAAGAAACCTTGGCCCAACTGATATGGAATTTTGTGGAGAAAGTCATTGTGCCAAGCAGATGAACCTTAATGACTTTTATGTGCACACTGAAAGTTGGTGCCAATCATTGCCCCTGAAACTTCTTCATTTAGAATATCGTCCTCAAGGCTAGAACTTTCATTTTAACGCATCGAAAGAATGCATGAATACACACTTGTCAACATGCTCTTCAAACTCCTCCTTCTTCCTGAAGCACTCTTGAACCCGCTGTACAAATTTCTTGCACAGACGGGGGTTCATCTTATCCACCCCTCTCATGGTGGATTTCAACTGGGCTGATCGGAAGAATTCACACAACTAGAAGAGAACGTGATGGAAACAGATTCATGGTGATACAAATTGAAACATTGGTTTAGCTG
>CAAKHG010026551.1:0-10816 GCA_901007715.1 Dactylopterus volitans | reverse complement strand
GTGGGTGTGTGAGTGCGTGCGTGGGTGCGTGCGTCTGTGTGTGTGTGTGTGTGTGTGTGTGTGTGTGTGTGTGTGTGTGTGTGTGTGTGTGTTTCTGCTTGTACACGAAGGCGTCCACATTCAAAGGTGTCTCATTTCAACGCGAGACGCAAGAAATGTAATATTTAATTTAAAAGGAACTGCCTGAGTCGAACTGTATTATCGGAAGACCAAACAGCAAATAAATCTTATTTGAATTTGATAAAAAAAAAAAAAAAAAAATAGAGCTATGCGTCTAAAATCGCCTATTCCCCCCAGAAGAAAAGAAAACATTTCGAAATTACGATTGTGTCATAAGAGCAGCAATACTAGCACTACTACTAATAATAACAGCAAAGAAACAAAGTGCACCTTTTGCAAAAATGATATTGAAACTATGTTTTTCTACGTGAGGTCACTCGTACATGTGGCCTGATAATTCTATAATTCTACAATTCTTTTAAAATGAGCACAAATTAGCACAAAGATTGTATGCTGTTTAGAAACATTTTCCAGCTGCACCTATAAACTGGGGTGTATCTGTAAATGGTATTCATTCATTTATATGGTGTATCATGTTTTCATTTTTATTTTTTTTTTAATCTATTTTAGATTTTGTTTTTGCATTTCCATCTGACCCTTATTGGATGCATTGTAATTTGATTATGAGATTTCATATGTATGTGTATGATTATGTGTGCATTTTAATATATATGGATACACTATGCATGAATGCATACATATATATTGCATATTTAGCATACAGCTGTTCCCTGTGGCAGTTTTCTATTTTCCATGCAATTTTATTGTTGTTGTTCTTGTATGATACACTTGTACATGTTAAATAACATTTTGAGAGAGAGAGAAAAAAAAAAACCTTTTTAAGCAGAAGCCCAGTACTATCCTAACAGCTTAGAGGCCTGTTTAAAAAAAAAAATCTTATCGACGTGCTGCCTGGGTCCCAGTTTACATCCAAGTTCTACATTATCTCAGTGACACTTTGCAGTCTCTTTAAACAATATAATTTTTTATGATTTTCATTTATCAACCATCTCAGGATATACTACATAAAAATAACTAAGATTAAAAAAAGGCATTTTAGTGCAGGTGCTCTCTTTGAACCATTTGTTGACACTTTGTTTTTGCACATTTTTTTTATTGTGCAAACCTATAGTCTTCGAGTTGTTGCACTCCTGCTCTCTGGTGAGCTGAAAAATCAGAAAGCTGTACAGAGGACAACCGACAAGTGACAATCTAGCACAGATTGCTTTTTTTTTTCAATACATACAACCAGATGGTCAATTAATTTGTCCGACAAAGATAAACAATTGGGGCTTTACCTGGACACTTTAAAATGGCACAGATTTACAGTGAAACAGAGTAGCTTAAAGGCTGCATTTCTGACGACAAACACAAAAGTTAGAGGTATCTTATGCATGAGCTAGCAATAGAGAAAAACTTCAACCAGCTGTTTCTGAGTTTGCTTCCAACGATCAAAGTCCAACACGTTCTGTCATCAGTGACAGGGGCTCAGAAGGGGGGAAAACATGGCAGTCCAGAGACGCAAAGATTGTCTGCGGGATGAATGTTTTTGCAAGCTTTTGTTTTTCGGTTCCATCACTTTCCCCGGACCAAAAAATAACTTGTGTTGTTAAAGTGCACGGCTTCCGTCCTCTCCATCGCTGTCTGTTCTTCCTCATTCACGTCGCTTTCTTCCTCTTTGCTGAGTGGCGTTTCTTTGTAACCCTCGGGGCCGAGTGTCACCAGAGCCCTTCCTTCTGGAGCTGTGGAGGTGGAGGGAGCTGGCTCGTTATTGCGCTGGGTGATGATATTTAGGCTGTGGAGTTTCGACATAAATCTTTCCTTGTATCTGAAATGGAAAAAAAAGAGGTTTTCGAGCTCAGAGTGGACAGTTGCTAGTAAGGTGGTGAGGTTTGAAAACCAGGATGTTGATTCATTGGCTGTGATACGTCTTGTGCAGTCCCCTCCGCTCCCCCTTTCCTCCGAAGGGCAGCGAAATTTTAAAAAGGACAGTCAATTTCAGAGGAATATTGCATCAGACAAAAAACAAAACACAACATGAGATGGTGCACGTTTAACAGCACACATCGCAGTACCTGAACATGTAGGCAGCCAGGAACAATGACAAGACGGCAAATAGACCAGAGATCCATATGATGTGATGGGACACCTCCACTTGACTCTGCACTGGCATGGGAACTGTTGGGGGGAAAAAAGAAGACAATTTGAAAAGCAAAATGTAACAAGCTACACAAGAGGAGAAGTTCGGCACAGCATCACATTCAAACAATGTTTACTTTTCTCAGGGTCGAAAAAGTAATCTACTTCTATTTGTCTACAACTGACATCCAGGCATGTGTTTTAAATTTTCATTTTTAAGCTATTTTGTGTCCAGGATCAGAGTTGGCAATCAGTACTTGACTGCGTCGTCTTACCATAAAAGGTGAGGTAGCCAAATAGTGCTGACAGCATATACATGATGAGCATAGCCAAGATGGACAGGTTGGAGACATTCTGCATTTTTCTCCGGCTGCGACTGCAGAAACAACACAGATGCTGACACACTCACATATACCCTCTATGCTGTATAGACTTCGGTCCTGTTTACACATGCATTTATTTGTGCCATTGGTATTACAATCACAAGTAGATGGCTCCACAATGTGAGTTCACACCTGCATCTGAATGTGTCTCTCAATACATCTCAAGTTACAAATGCAAATACAAGAATACATGATTTCCATTTCCAAGGATGTTTTTGGTTTTTTTTGCCTGGTAAAGACATGTTAGTGGAAGGTCTGAACAGGGCCTTATTGAAGTCAGTACTTTCATGGTGTAATGCATAAGGCTTGATCAGTTTCAAATCCACAGAAAATGAGAAAATGTTAACTGGTATGAACCTTGATTGAAAGAGAAGGAGTTTACTTACTCTTTCAGCTCACTGTAGATAGGCAGGACCTCAGGATGGCAGACAAAGGCAAAGGCCAGGATTGGCACAGTATATGCTGTCTGAAGAAAAAAATGTGCCAATAATCAGATTTAGCTAGTAAAAGATGTCAGTGATGCTTACTACACAACTGTCATGCATCACATGCCACAGACATTCCCAAACAGCTAAGTAATTGTGATCAGTGTCGTGTGTGTTTTCCCCCATTGCCAATCCCGACAAAATGTTCAGGTGAAACTTGTAATAGATGATGCAACAGTGCTGAAAACACACTCAATCTTTGAGAGCAGTGACATGTGTCTGTCACTTTGATGTGACCACTTTTTTTCATTCACTGCTTCAATCCCCCTAGCTGCAACTTGGATGTGATTGAGATTCCTACATTAATCTAGGAATCTAAATACACCAAATATGCCTTGGTGAATATGGAATTCTGATTCTAATGGATTTGTAGAATTTTAACATGACTAAATTCTCCTCTCCAGTTATACGTAGTCACAGCAAGATCTTAACTGTACACTGGTTGAAATTCCAATAGTAAGCTGAAATTAATGACATGTCTGCATTTCAAAATCACCCCTATTAGATTTGATGACACTGGTGACACTTAAGAAGGAGGTTGTATTCACACATGTACAAACCACAATCAAAGCTATCTGAGAAAGCATTACAAAGCTAAACTATAGGCTTCCACCAACCCCACTGTACCTGTGAGTTGAAGACAAAGTATTTGGGTGTGCAAATATCCTCATCGTCAGGGCGAGGCTTAAGGTGCACGCCAGGGCGAGACTCTTGAATGCCAAGTACTGGCGCTGAAGTACCAGCTCGGAAGACATCCATTTGAATCGAGCTGTTGTGTAACGTGTTCAAGCCTTGTATGTCTGAGGCATTCATGCTGAGGTTGGATGTGTGGTGGTGCAAGAAAGGTAAAGGGCAAGGCAGCTGGGTTTTCTTGTAGATCACCTGGAAAATAGCAGTAAAGGATTTCAAGTTTTTCTTGCAATTGGTGGTCAATAACTCTCTGCAACACGAGTAGAGGATCAAATGTCATGCTCATTGGTCATATAATTAACAAACTACAAAACTGTATTTCCTGCCAAAAATGTATGTGAATGCTGATGACTGAAAGAAGTTGATGAAGTAATTTTAAAAATAATTGATCAGAACAGGTGAAATTCAAAGTCAAAGCTTTGAAGCTCAAAGTTAGGGGGCGTAAGAAAAAGATGTAGAAATAAAGGATTAAGTTGAAGAAGTCGAAGGAATAGATGCAGAAGTAGCAGAGTAGAAGAGATAAAAAAGTTGTGAGAAGGGCAAAGAAGAGAGTACAAATGGAGGAGGAGAGAGAGGAGGTGGAATACCAATGACTAGAGGATGAAGAGAAGAAAATGAGACAAGAGGAAAATGATTAGAAAGAATAAAGAAAGAGTACAAATTTGACTTAGATGAGGTAGGCCAACTTGATTTTCTCGCAAACCCAGTTTATTTCGATTCAGTTTTGGGCTTCAACTTTGAGAATGTGGGATTTCACCTTGTGTGAGGTCCTATTGTGTCAGCTGCTTTTGTTTTGGAAATCCACCCTATTGCTTCACATTGCCCAAATGAGCTCCTCTTCCCTCATTGAGATGCTTGTGTTGAAAGTGAAACCACAAGACAGAGATGGAGTGGAAGTGTGTGCGCATGTGTGCCACAGAATAATGGTAGAAATGTGAGATTGATGTGGAATATTGTAAGGATTTTTAAAAAGCTTTTGCTAAACTGTTCATTTGAATTGCATTTCTTTTTCGAAAAATGAAGTTAAATCATGAAACTAATGCTGTGATCGATAGACAGAAAATTATCATAGCTCTATACATGTGCAATAATCATTTAAAACTACAAGTAGTTCCACAGACCGAAGCAGAGTAACTGACAAACCTGCAATAATATCTGGCTGTACCACCACCAGGAGAATTTCGATTAGGGCTCCAGTACCACTGTGCTGGGAACTCAACTACAATTGCTCCGATTGTTATTATTGTGTCTTTCTTTCATTAAGGGTCCTGGGACCCAGGTAAACGTGTTTTGGTCCATACTACATTGCACATTGCTTAGCACAACGTTATAGCAGTCAAATGATCAGATCTCGTGAGATCCAAGGCATGTCGGAGAGAGCATTTGCTACCAAGTTTCCGTCCACGTCTCCATGTGCAGAGAAAATCACTTCAGCTCTGGCAAGTTTTACCTGCAGGAGCTCAGACCTTACAGTGTGGTAGAAAATGTAGGTTTCAGACAACTTGTCCAGACACTGGAACCACGCAACAAGGAAACAACGAAGTCAAGTCACATTCCCAAAAGCTGTACTCGGATGTTATGTCACAACTGCACTGAAATTGACTAAAAGAGTTACGGATCTCTCCTTGACCATCACCGCTCATTACATTGACAGTAACTGGTCGCTCATATCTCATGTTATACAAATGCGGGCGATTGAAGCCAGCCACACCGCACGTCATCTTGCTGAGCTGCTGACGGAGGTGCTTCGAGAGTGGAAGCCCACAGACAAGGATCTGGCTGTTGTCACAGACAATGCGGCCAACATGGTGCGTGCAGTGGCCTCAATGGACCTGTTGCATGTCGGCTGTTTCGCCCACACCATTAACTTAGCCTCACAAGCAGCACTCAAAATAGCCTCTGTTGCCCGACTGCTTGGCCAAGAGAGGCGAATTACAGCCTTTTTCCATTGCAGCACAATGGCGAGCCACATGCTTAAAGAGAAGCAAAGTATTCAGAGCCTAACTCAACACAAATCACTGATTGACATGGTGACCCGCTAGAGCAGTTGGACATGTTGGAGTGCTTTTTAGAACAACAGCCAGTCATCACAGGTGAATATGCCATTATATCATCTTATAGTATCTTACAGTATGTTAACATACGGTTGTATGTTTGAATACCTCAATACCTTTTTATTTTTTTTTAAACATTTTTATGAAACATTGTTAACTTATTGTTGTATGTTTGTGAAAAAGTGTGCTTTTGTTTTGAATGACTGCTGAGTGGTCATAGTTAAATAAAAAGTACATGATGTACAAACTATTTGTTTAAAAGTCAGTTCTTAATGTAAATATTAATATTTAATTATGCAACAGGTTAGAGGGCTACTTTTACAACTGAATTTACAGCATTAGTCCTTTGAGAATCTCGTCCATTGCCAAAGCAAAATTGGTATTGTAACCAAAATATAGATATCGTATTGTATCGTATCGAGAGGTCAGTGGAGATACCCAGCTCTAAAATGGGAGTAAATGGGTGAATGAGTGTTGAGCGTGGTAGTGTTAAGTGCATTGAGTACATATAGGGTAGAAAAGCATGATATAACACAAGCCCAAAATACTCTTAGTTGACACTGTAAATGTGATCTGCATGACACATTGCATGAACTAACTTTATATTTACTCATGATGACACATCTATCTACACAAGCAAGGAATGTCTATCTGACTGTTTGAGGCTTGCTTATCTTGATGACCACTCGTCTCAGCTACGTCAAATTTTGCGTTGTCCTTAGTCACCGGGGACTTGAGTGAGTGCAGTGTTGAATGTGGTGCGATTTGGGCACAAAATGCGTTCAATATGAAAACAATTTGAATAAACTGATGAATGGCCACTCCATTGTCGTGGGGAATGGGATGACGTGTCGACCGCTAGTGTTGTGCCAAAATAAGTATCCCTGATAGGAAATACTCCCCTACTTACAGGAGCACTCTTACATTCAATAAAAGTGGCGTGACTATGTTTCATTTCTCCTCTACTTGCAGGAGTGCGCCTGCATTCAGTGAAGGTGGACTGACTTTGCTTTGTTTTTCATCATTGAGCATTTCTATCATGAACATTGGGATTGTTAACGTCATCGTTAACATGATGGTTTTATCAGCGAGTGTTTGCAATGTAACCCAGCTCAGCTGTCAAAATAAATGTCTCTATTCTCTTAGTGTCAATCTTTTATACATTCAATTGCAAATGCTAAAATAACAAAGCTATTATTTCCCTTTTGTCTTAAAATTTGAAATGTTATGTACCACAGAGTTTATAATTATATTATCCTAAATCACTTTTTGGCAGTCAGATCCCAACACAATGCAGTCCAAAATTTCATACAGTGTGTTGGTTCAAACACATGTACTGTATAATTATATCCATAGACATATAAAGAGTAGACGCTGCGTCGGCTGCTGGGGACCAAGAAATGCGGCCGCCATCTTGAAGTGGGCTATCTACTGCTTCTACTCATAGACACATAAAGAGCCTCTTTATAAAAAGAAACGAAAAAGATGCCAGAGCAGTGTGCAGCATATTCCTGTTCCTATCGGTGGAGTGTCAAAAACGGGGCTCAGGGGATTAATTTCCACAAGTAAGATTGAACATTATTATTGATTGTATTTTGTGGATAGAATATTACTGTATTTATGTCCACCAGCAAAATCGTAGCCAGCTAGCTAGGCGATGTTTAGTGCTGGTGTTTGTTCAGCCGGCTATGAACTAAGACTTTATTAGTCATATTCCATAACAGTAAATTAGACTACAATGGACACAAGAATGCTTGTGGAAGTAAAACAAATATTACTGGTATAACATCAGAGGTGAACAGTATGGAAGTAAATGTACTTGAGAAAGTACTGTACTTAAGTACATTTTTTTTTACGTATCTGTACTTTGAGTATTATTTTGGGGGAATACTTTTACTTTCACTCCACTACATCTGAAGGACAATCGTACTTTTTACTCTGCTACATTTCTACTGATGTTCTCGTTACTCGCTAAAACAAGTGAAGGAAGAAAATAAGCCTGACCCCCTTTGTAAAATGTTTTTTATGTAGACTCTCCTAAATCTCCCGTTTTCATTTTAAAGGTTTCCCAAAAACAACGACACGAGGAAGAAGTTTTGATGTGAGTGCGCATCTGCCTGGGGCCTGTTTCCTGCATACACATCCATTCATATCTCTACGTCCACTGATCTATCATGTTTTAGTGTGTGTGTGTGTGTGTGTGTGTGTGTGTGTGTGTGTATACACACACACACACACACACACACACACACACATATATACACACACACACACACACACACACACACACACTTCTCCTTACGTGTGTGTGTGTGTATATATATATATATATATATATACACACACACACACACACACACACATATATATATATACATATATACATATACACACACACACTATATGTGTGTGTCTTGCAAAATACCTATCATACATCACATATATCATATATCAGAATATTCTATTACTGTTAAGCCCACAATGAATTTTAAAATACACCGAACCATGTGTCCTGTATCATAGTTACATGTATGAAGTTTGCAGCAAAAAAAAAAACACGTGGAAATCAGTTTAGTATTCAGCGAGTTATGATTGATTAAATGCGCTGACAGTTCATTGCGCCTGCCTGATGACGCTGAGTGGAGCTGGAGCCCGTTCCAAGATGGCAGCCCCACGGCTCGTCAGCGCCGACAGGTAGTAGCGGCCAGTGCGGCATCTACTCTTTATATGTCTATGATTATAACCCTATCATCATGCTAACATATTACCCACCTCAGATACATACTGTAGATGATCCCAAACGTAGGTCAACATAAGATTAAATATAGCATGTAAATTTTTGTTGCTGTCATCTACTATTGTAAATAATATTACGGATTGTTGCAGCCCTAATATTTTCTGAATTCTTCATGAACAACAACCATAATTATCATGATATTGCAATGCAGTTAAATTGCTATTTTTGTTAGTCATTAAGGTACTTCGCTGACCTATATTTTTCATAGGTCAGATCATATCCATTGACTTTTGTGAAAATGGACATGACCCTTCTTTCCAGGCAAAGTTCTCATCAAAGTCAAATGGGAGATACAGGTTCTATATCAAGCCAAAATGATCACAATCAGCTACACTATTTTAACCAGCATTTAACGGCTGTGTCCGCCAGTATGAACTCTTCCCTGATCTGCTGCCACAGCACTGTTGCTGCTACGCTCGTCTTGTACTGTTCCAGCTGATTTCACCATTTTCTTTTCTATTTCCTGTCAATATGAATCTGGGACAGCTTGTCAGCTTGCCGACAAATCAGAGGCAGTCCATTCGTACATGCAAACAAACTTTTTCAGACCGCTTTGTTTTAAACAGACACTGCACTGGTGAAAACACAAAAACAATTTTGATTATCCACAAAATGTAAGTGTATTAATGACAGAATTCGCACTCCTAAATGGGAAGTGATATCAGAACTCTACATTGGTTAGTCCAATCAACACAAAACTCAAGATCGCTTTTTTAATCACCGGTGTGCTCTCACTGTCTCTCATGGATTCATCTTCAAAATAGTCTTATTGAGCAATGCAAAGTCAGACCAAAAATGTAATATTTCAGAAAAATACCTGATTGAATTCAAATGAAGTGGGATGGCGTAGACAAAATGAAGTCGGCCTAGCTCATCTTACTCACATTTGTGCTCCTTTCTTCCTCCTCTTCTCGTCAACCTGCTCCTCCTGCTGCCCCCTTTTTGCTTCTTTTCTTCCTCTTCTCACCTCTTTCTCTACTCTCTTCTCCCTTTTTCTTCTACTCAACCAATCCTTCCTCTCTTATCTCGTGCTCTTCAGACTTTCCTCCCTTCTGCCTCTTTTTATTGTATTCATTTTCTCTAATACCTTCCTCTAATTTACTGTCTTTTTTGTTTTCCCGTGTTGTTCCCTCTACTCCTATCTCATCCTCTATCTTTTTTCTGTGTTTTAAGATAGCCCTGAAACATTTTCTGTTATTCTATTCCATGTTTTATGACAGCCCTGAGAAATTTCTATTACTCTATTACGTGTTCTGCTTTGTTCATACTGTCACATCATTAAAATGCTAAACTTACCACACCAAGGAAGAACACCATGCAGCAAAGAGAAAAACCACTAGTGTAACCCAGGTAACCTGCAAAAGAGAAAATATTACAGATTTAGGTTACATACTATTGTAATAATACTAATGTGATGCTATTCCATTGTTGAATATTCCTTTGGTGATCTGTTCTGTATTTTTAAATGTGCTTTCAATTCATTTTGGTGTCTCCACTAAAATATAGATCATACTCCCTTCTAGGTTTTGACACTTAGCCTCAAATGAACAAAATAAGAAAGGAAAAGATTAAATTGCAGTGTAAATGAAGCCTTTAGTGTCTGGCCGGAGCAGTGGCCAAAGCCAACATCCACAAATACGATTGTAATGCCAGGTTGAAGTTACCACTGGAGATGTCATCCATTGAATTCAGCTTAATATGCACATGTTATTCCTATTTGGTTTTTGATGTTGAATTGTCGGAATACTATGCCCTCTGAGTTGAGCTCTCTTTGAGCTCTTGGCCAGCTGAGGTGGGTTAATGAAATCATATGTAAGTGGTGGAGCTGAGTGCAGCCTAAATAGCAGTATTATAAAGCTGTAACTCAAACTGTTAGTGCTGGCCAAGAAGTCAAGTGTTTAATTACTTCTTGTTATGCTGAGCTGATTGCAGACAGCTGCAAGATCACTGAAGCACTGGCGTTTGGGGTCACCACCACCACTTTCATACTTCTGTCCCACATTATGGGTCACTGAATCCCGAGTGTTTAAATTTTCCAATCCAATCTAAGACAGTAAAAAAAAAAAAACACCAAGTGCTATTACAATACATCTTATTTAAAAATAACTGAAATCGATGAAGTCCATGCCACAACTATAAATGTTGACAGTGGTGAGTCATATTACAATAATTTTTAGAATGATTGATAAATGATAGAAACACTGATGG